>CAKNYM010048867.1:76895-118276 GCA_932195095.1 Andricus curvator
TGCTATTTTAAAAGTTTTCGTTACAGGCATATTCTAAAGTTTGTTCAACTAAACTTATTAAAATTGAATTTCGAAATTAAGCATTCTTTTATCTCGATTTGAAAAGCCTATTCGGTTGCACTCTCTGCATTCATGCAGTAGCACATTATGAGCACATGACGCTCATGATTCATCGAATCGTCACCGCTTTGTTATTCACACCAATAAATAATAATCTCGTTCATTGACATATGTTTACCGTTTACAAAAAAAAGCATGAGGTTCATAAAAATTGATAATATTCTTATTTTAGTTTACCCCTAAAATTTGAAATATAACCAAATTTTCATAACGAATTAATGAAATGTTCAATTATATCTGCTTCGGTAGACAAAAAGATTAGTGTGCAGTGTGCACGTGGGAATGCAGCCGGAAACAAGTTTGAATGGGGCGTCCTTTGACGTCATAAGCGCGGTAACCGATGCACCACGGTATAAAAGAAAGCGGGTAGATCGGCCTCTCTTGCATGCATTTGTGCTTCTTCATATTCTCTATCGACCACCAGGTGGCGGAAACATTCGATTTTTCCATTTTTTTGCATTGAATACAAATTTTTTATTAAGTTCATTTTCATTTATATTTACAAATTTTTTATTGAAAAAGGAGGTATATCCTATGTAATAAAATTGGTGGAACAATATACTCGAATACCTGATTGGTTGCATACTGCATGAATATTACGCTGTTTTTGATTTCTTCTTTTGAATTTTCTGGAATTTTGTAAACCGCAATTTTTAAATGAGGAATTTTAATTCTAAAAATTTATTTCTCAAAGAGGAAATTTAAATTGTAAATAATTCTTTAATAATAAAGGCGAGAATTCGGTTCTGAACTTTTTGACCAATTGTTTTACAAATGAGAGAAGGATTCTATTCATAACCAGTTGACTATATTAAATGAGGTTATATGTATTTATCTCTTAATAAAGATTAAGAATTTTCTGCGCCATCAATTGAGTGAATCAAAAATTCAAAGTAATTTTATTTGATGATATAATTTATTTCTAAATGTTTTTTAATTATGTTGGAGAATGAATCTATTCTTAACATTTTGCTACCAACCTAAAATTTGTAAACTTTTTCACACATTCAAAGAGAGATGAGAAAAATAAAATTATGGACAAAAATTTAAAATATCTTAATTTACGAAGAGTGTACGTTGCCGGTACGGACAACAAAAAAATAACCTAAAATAAAATTTCTGGGAATATTAATTTTAAGCTTTGAAGATTTCAAAATATGTCGAAAAAGAATCTGGAAGATTTCAAAGCAATTTTTTAATATTAATATTTATTTTAATTAATATTTTAATATTTTAAAAGATATTTCAAAGTTTTAGAAATTTTGAAAAGGTTCAAAATGATTTAAAATTTGGAAAGATTTCAAGATATTTTAAACAAAATGTAGATTTTTCAAGATTTTGAAAAAAATTTTTGAATTGTTTCTTAAGATTTCAGGGAAAATTTAAATTGATTTTATATTTTTTTAATTTTTTATTTAAAAAGATTTTAAGACATTTCACATGATTTCCTGAAATTTCGGAAAAGAATATTGAAGAGTTTTGAGCAAAATTTTTCAATTTTGCAAAGTTACAAAATGTTAGAAAAAATGCGAATAATTGTAACAGATATTTAGAAGTTTTAAAAAATTTGGAAAATAGTTCAAAATTTGAAAAGATATATATTAAAAGTAATTTTTTTTCTTGAAAAATTAATTTCAAGAGAATATTTAAAAAGATGTTAAAATATTTAAAAAGATTTCCGAAGTTTTGAAAATATACAAAAATAATTTTAAACTTAGAATGATTTCAAGAAATGTTTACAAAATGTAGATTTCTGAAGATTTGGAACAAAAAACTTCGAAATTTTTAAAGGATTTTAAAAGGTTTCAAGAGAATACGACAATTTTCTTAAGATTTATGGTAAAATTTAAAATAATTTATTATCTTACAATATTTATTTTGAGAGAACATTTAAAAAGGCTTTAAAACATTCCAAAAGATTTCCAAAATTGTCAAAAAAGAATCTGGAAGATTTTCATTTTTTTTAAGATTTTAAAATACAATTTTTAAGTTTTTCATGATTTTGAAAAGTTTCAAGATAATAAAAAACTTTTCCTAAGATTCCTGGGAATATTTTAAGTGATGCTTAATTTTTTTAAAACAAGTTTAAGTAAATATTAAACAAAATTTATAACATTAGGAAACATTTCCAAATATGTCAAAAACGAATCCGGAAGATTTCAAGACATTTTTTGGAATAAATCGAGTAATTTTAACATATATTTAAAATTTTTAGAAGTTTTGGAGATTAAAAATATTTTAAAACTTTGAAAAATTTAGAAAAATTTTTTTAATTTTTGCCAAACTTCAAAAAGTCCTAAATGTCTTTCAAACACAAATTTTTTCTAAAATTTGGTAAAACCCTGTGACAAAAAAACAAATGTCTTATACATTTTCTAGGTACTTTTCGATATATCTGAAATCTTCAAACATCTTTTTGAATTTTCCCAAGAATCTTAGGAAAATTATATTCATATAACCTGAAAAACCTGATTGGCTTTTGTATAAGTTGAAATTGCTTCATTTATTACATTTTAAATATAAAAATGAAATCCGCTGCTAACTTTCAATTCGTTTACAACTAAACAAAAATGATAAATTTGCTAAATATTTCAAGAGATTTCAAAGGTTTTGCAAGGGTTTTAGAGCGATTAAAGAGATTACAAATAATATTATGGGATTTCAAGCAATTTAAAAAGATTTCAAATATTTTCAAGAAATTGTAAAGAATTTTAGAATATCACAAAGATTTTCACAGAATATAATTCTGTTAATTTCAATTGATTTAAGAAGATTGCAAGGGATTTCGAGAGATTTTAAAAGATTCAAAACGTTTTAATGCCATAGGTTTAGAAATATTTCAGGGCATATCATAAAACTTTTAAAGGGTTCAATGGGTTTCAAAGATATTTTAGGAATTGCAAAGTATTTTGGAAGATTTTAGGAATTTTCGAAGTATTTCAAACATTATTTCAAGAAATTTCCAAGAATCTTTTGAGATTTCATGGCCTGTGGAAGGATTTCAAGTTATTTCACAGGATTCTTATGGGTTTCAACTAATTTTAGAAGACTTCAAGCGATTTAAAGAGATTTTAATAATCATTTCAAAGTTTTCAATATGGATTTCAAAATATTTCCCGGGATTTCACAAGATTTTAAGTTGTTTCTAAAGATTTCTACTTTCTAGGGGTTTTACTGGATTTCAAAAGATTTTGAGGAATTTCAGAGGATCCCTAGGGATTGCACAAAAATTTAAAGGATTTCAATAAGTTCAAAAAATTATGAGGGATTGATTTCAAAGGCTTTAAAAGTTTATCAATTAATTATTTCAAGGCTCTTTAGTAAATGTTGAAAGGTTTAAAAGGTTTAAAAAGCTTTCAATAGTGGTAAAATCCTCATTTAATACTAAGACATAAGGATTTTATGATAAATAAATATTTTTCTTTTATACACTGTGCCGATTTTGTTGCAGAATTTTTCTCAAAATCCAGCGAGAATCGAACACGTAACCTTCCGGCTATGAAGTCGAAGCACTACTGCCTGAGCTACCGGCCATGCGGAAGTGTTTTTTGCCTAACTGTATATGGCCTGTAGCGAATATTTCAAAATCGATTTTCTTGAAAATGTCAAAAAAGCGGATATTATATTAAAACTATGAACCGAAACTAAATTTCACAATTGGCTGTCTCCCCTTGTAAGAATAAAAACCATTTTGGTTTCAGGCTTGTAGATCAAAAACCGTTATTCTATCGAAACAAAATTGTGTGACTACCCTAGTCAAAAAATATAATATAAAAAATTCAAGTACATTTGATACTTTTTTTTAAAGTCTCACTTAAAAACCTTTTTGGCTAGATTTTGCTGTGCCTCAAAAAAACCGAATATTTTACTCAAAATAAGGCCAGTTTTTTGCTGTCCAAAGATTCCTAAAAATGATTTTACTATACGAATGATATCCCAACCAAAAAAAATGAAAAGCTCATTAATTTTCCAAAAATCAATAGCACTGCTGACTTTTTATCGAGATTCTTGCGAATATATTTTAATAAGTAGGAGTAATCAGAAATCGGCTGTGACTTCTTTTAATAGGTTTGTCTAATAATGCACTCATTTGAATGAAAAAAAGATGGGGTTGAAACGCAGAACCACTTTTAAGAGGAGGATATTATAATCCAGTTTTCTACATGTATATCCGGCTCACAGCAGGTCGTCTTTTTCATCAGATTTGGGAGATTGGTTTAAGATTAAAGATTAATAAATTCTAAAGAGGTCTGTCGAGAACGACTTTTTCAGAAATGTTTATTTATGTTAAATAAATGATTTTGAAAATTCTCAAATGCGTTACAGGAATTTTCCCTAAAAAATCTTCAGGAAAATCCCCGAAAAGTTTTTGGGAATTTTCCCTAAAAAATATTTGGGAAAATCCCCGAAAAGTGTTTGGGAATTTTCTCTACAAAATATTTGGGAAAATACCCGAAAAAGTTTTTGGGAATTTTCCCTACAAAATGTTGGGGAAAATCCCCGAAAAGTTTTTGGGAAATTTCCCTACGAAATATTTGGCAAAATCCCCGAAAAGTTTTTGGGAATTTTCCCTACAAAATGTTTGGGAAAATCCCTGAAAAGTGTTTGGGAATTTTCCCTACAAAATGTTTTTATCGATACCAACAGAATTACTTTACTCATTGACAAAACATAACTGAAATAAAGAATTGTATTTTTATTTGAGACAGCTTCACGCTTTATGACATAGATATTCCGTTTTCTTAAATTAATTTTTTTTTTTTTGCAAAACATCTGTAATAATAGGTACTTGAAAAATTTGGTAAAACTGTCCGAATTCTATGAGTAAAAAATAGTATAAAAAACAATGGGAAAAAGTGCAATTTTCAAATGTTTGTGCTTTATTCTAATTTATTGTATTTTACTGTAAGAATCAACTTGAACATTTTCAAAATCATTTGCAAAATGTAGATTTTTGAAGATTTAGAATAAAATTTTTAGATATAGTTTTTAATTTGTTAGTATAAGTGATTAATTATTGATTAAATATTGAAGAATTATTCTAAAAAAACGATTATAAAAATGGTTTATTTTAATATTAAGGGAATTTTACATTCACTATGTTATAAACACATGTAATTATAATTAAACCGTCTTAATAAATGATTTAAAATAGTTTTTTGTAATTACTATTTAATAATTAATGATTAATTAATCGCTAATGCTAAATATCCCATATTATGTGTAAACAATTTTTGAAAATAATTAACTGAAGAGGGCCACAGAGGGCGCGCGGCTCGCAAGTTTGAGCGCGCCTAATGCGCGCGACTGTTGGTTCTCGCGCTTCGCGCTCGATAAAAGACGGTTGAATTTTCAACCTAGAAAGATGAATTTTTAACCAAAAAATATAACTTTCCCACCAAAAGATGAATTTTTAATCCAAAAGGATAAATTGTCTACCCAAAAAGACGGGTTTTCAATAAAACAATAGAATTTTCTACCAAAAACATGACTTTTTAAGAAAATAGTTGAATTTTGAACCAAATACTTAAATTTTCAACTAAACAGTATAATTTTTATTCAAAAGAAATAATTTCTAGACCAAAAATATAATAGTAGACTTTTCAATTAAAAAGAATTGACTTTCAACGATAATAGATGCATTTTCAACAAAAAAGATGACTTTTCTATCAGAAGAGGAATTTCAATAAAAAAGGACAAATTTTCTATCACAAAAGACGAATGTCAAAAAACAGTTGAATTTTCGACCAAAAATATGGCTTTTTAACAAAAGTTTCAATTTTAACAAAATAATTAAATTTTAACCGGAATAGTAGAATTTTCATCTAAAATGTATGAATTCACAACAAAAAAGATAAAAGTAGACTTTTCAAATAAAAATAATTAACTTTCAACCAAAACAGATGAATTTTTAGCAAAATAGTTGAATTTTCAACAAAATGATTAAATTTTTAACCAAAAGAGATAAATTCTGAACAAAAAATATAATAGTAGACTTTTCAATAAAAAAGAATTCACTTTAAACCAAAAACAGAAGACTTTTCTACCAAAAGATGGATTTTCAATCCAAAAGGACCAATTTTCTAATCCAAAAGAATAATGTTCAACAAAATAGTTGGATTTTCTACCAAAACGATGACTTTTTAACAAAATAGTTGAATTTTCAACAAAATAATTATATTTTCAACCAAATAGTAGAATTTTTAACCAAAAGATATTGATTCGGAATCAAAAATATGAAAGTAGACTTCTCAACTAAAAAGAATTAACTTCCAACCAAAAAAGATGAATTTTCAAACACAAAAGATGACTTTTTAACAAAATAGTTGAATTTTCAACCTGAAAATACCAATTTCCCCCATAAATATAAGAATTGGATGTTTAAATCAAAAAAGATTTTAATAATGAAAAATGTTAAATATAACTAAATAAGACGAATTTTCAACAAAATACTTGAATCCTCTAATAAAGCCGATTAATTTTTAAGTGTACAGTAGCATTTTTAATCAAAAAATTTGATTTTCTATTAAAAAAGACGAATTTGTCAACAGAATACATATATTTTCTACCAAATGGTTAAATTTTCAAACACGAAGATCAATTTTCAACAAAATATATCAATTTGGAACGAAATAGTAAAATTTTTTGCCAAAAAGGACGAATTTTCAACAATTAACATACACTTTTTATTAAGAAATTTGAATTTTCAACCAACAAGGTTAATTTTCTATCAAAAAAAGACGAATTTTCAACATATACATAAATTTTCAACTAATTAGTTTAAACAATGGATGTGATATTAGTCCAAACATTATTTGATTAATTTTTAGTTTATATATCTTTCATTTCTTAACATTTTCAACTGAATAGTAGAATGTTTAAACTAACAAAGATCAATTTGTAACCAAAAATGGAATAGATCAATTTTCATTTTAAAAATTAATTTTTAATTTAAAAAATTAATTTTCTACAAAACAGTTTAATTATTTTTACCAAATAGATGAATTTTATACCAAGTTGTGGAATTTTTAAGCCAAAAAGCCAAATTTTCTATAAAATATTTGAATTTTCTATACAAAATTAATTTTGAACAAAAGAAAAAAACGAATTTTCAACTAAAATTATGAATCTTCAACAAAAAAAGACAAATTTTCACCAAAACAGTTGAATTTTAAACCAAGAATTATGATTTTGTAACAAAATTGTTGAATTTTCAGCAAAGTCATTGAATTTTGAACCAAATAATCAAATTTTTAAATAAAAAATATGAATTCTTAACTAATAATTTAACAGTAGACTTTTCAACCGAAAAGAATGAACTTTCAACCAAAAATTTTTGAATTTTCTAATTGGGTTCTATTAATTCAGTTTACATCAAAGTGAAAAAGTGAGAAGAGGGGGAAAGACTGTGAAACCTGCGGTAAATAAATAGGAATTTTGATAATTCACAGACTAAAGAGTAACATTTTTAATAAACATTGAAGATCAGTGTTGATACTTGAAAAATTTTATGATACTATTTTGTCACTTTTTATTTTCACTGCCCTAGTAGCAAAATAACCGGTAAGAAGGCTTGAATAGAATAGGATTGAAAAATGCAATTCCTGTGAATACCTGATTTTCCCTTCATTCTCTTATATCAGAAACAGTATTAGAAAGAAGCAACTGCTATTCCTGCATGTACAATTATTAAAGTCATATTAAAATTTATTTCATCTACATTGAATTAAAATTTTAAATTTATTTAAGATGACTAATTTTTTTTAAACACATAAATTATATCTGGAATTTAGGTATCACAAAATGTAATTCACTCAATTCAGTTCATTAGAGAATAATACATTACATATAAATCCAATGTAAATTTCTTGAATTCAAATCACTTGATCTCTCCGAAGTGCAAACTTGAATTCATTTAAATAGACCCTTCCTAACTTATATTCAAAAATGGATAATTCAAAAAATTGTATGCACACATTTCTTGAAGGAATGAAGAGTGAATTAAATACACTTCAAATCTATCCTGCTTTACGGAATACGAGAGAGATGTCATTAACGCTATATGAATAGCCCGAAATTACATTTTTGAGATAACCTATTCTATTTTTGTACATTGAAGCCTAAAGGGAAAATCAGGTATTAAAAATAATAGAATTATCTCTGATTTTACGTCAGAATCAGAAATTTTTAATCTTATTCTATTCAAGCCTTCTTACCGGGTAGTGTCATCGCTCAAAAAAGTGTCAAATAATGTCAATAGTGTCAACAGTGTAGTGATCGAGTCCGACACCTGTAAATTGCTATAAAAATTGATTTCAGTGCTGTCTGGCGGCCAGCGAGAAAACTTCTCAATGCAGAAACCTGTTGCAGGTACTTGTTCCCATCTACCTCCACCCACCACAACCGTTACCCACACAGCCTAATGTTTCTGTTTCCTTGATTTGGGCGTGCCTGTGGTGCCTGCGTGTCGACTGCGGTATCGAAGTTGAACCTCGTGTCAAGAAAAGTGAAAAGAAAAACAAAGTGTAATTCGGTTGTTCAAAAACCGAAAACCCGGGAAAGAGTTGACGATTCTCTGAACGATGTCGCACTGGTGATTGAATTTTAGGAATTAAGTTTGTTGAAACAAGGCGTCAAAATGAAGATGTCTCTTTCCCTTCCTTTGGGAGCGTTGATCGTCACCACTTGTGTTTTGTTGGGCGTTGTCGGTCAGTATGAGTGGCAAGCAAGAGATGCATTCGATGAAATTCGAATTAAAATGGACAAAGTCAACACAGACAATTGTCCGATTCAACACCTGGGTGATTTGTACCTGTCCGAAGATTCCGTTTCTCATTTACCGGATATCAAAGATTTAAACGTGAATCCAGTATTTCCAAATAGAACAGCACTCCTCTATTTGCATAATCAAGCCCTGAACAGGGCTTTTTTTTGGAGTTACGTTCTTCAATCGAGATTCATTCGTCCTGCAATAAATGACACTTATGATCCTGGCATGATGTATTATTATCTGTCAACTGTCGCAGACGTTTCTGCAAATCCACACATTAACGCTTCAGCAATTTACTTTTCTCCAAATGCATCATACACGCCTTCTTATCGAGGATTTTTCAACAAAACAATGCCGAGATTTGCACCCCGGACTTACAGAGAAGATGATTTTAACGACCCTATTCATTTGGAAAGAATATCCACGAGAAACACCTTCAAAGTTCAGGATCTTGGGGCCTTTCCCGCTGATAGGAAAAGTGCTGATTACACGACCGACTTTTATAGAATAAACGAATGGTAATTTTTTATATAAATATTATTAGAAAATTTTTGTATTTTGCAGGGTGTCTAGCGAAATTTCGTTTTCAAATGTCCGGATTTCCGGGATCGAAATGAACGTTTTTCCCGGGTTTTTTCTTGTGATATATGTGTTTTAGTTCCCCACCTCATTAATAGTTTAAAAAAGTACAAAAATATATTAGAACAGTTTACAAAATTAATATTCTTTTATCAGGATCGGTATTATTTTACCAAGAGGACCTCACGGTGAGTTTGAACCAACTTTAAGCGAAAGATCCTTGAAGTTAGATGATATTTATTGGATATTGTTTTATTTTGCCATCAAAATACATTTTAAAAAACCCAATTACATACATTTTTTCAAAACTTTGAGCTTTTATTTTTCAAAGCCTATAATATTTAAAATCCAGAAAATAAAAAAATGGTATTTTGAAAAAAGAGCTCTCACGATTCTTTTAATTACATACCAAAAATATCCAAACATCCGAGGAGAAAATTCTGCAAAAAAAGTCCAGTAATATTTTTTAATAACCTTTTGCACTGAAGGAATATATAACCCTTTGTAGATTTAACAGTTATAATTTCACAAAAAAAATTGTAAAACTGTTTTTACTCTATATTTCATTTTTAACAATGCCCGGGTAAAAAAACTTTTGTATTAAAAACTTATTTTGGTATAATCAAAATTTGAAATTTTGAAAAAAGCGCTCCCAGTATTATTTTACTTTTTTGCGCAAAATATGCGCATAGCATGTAAGAATGATATTCCACAAAAAAATTCTTGTAATGTATTTTTAGGTGACGGTTTAGGACCTTAAGTTAAAACATAATGTGTATCAGAAAAATAAGACATTTATTACTTCTGAAGTAAAATGTAAAACAAGGCAGGATGAACATTTGAAGGCATATAAATATAAAATTTTTGCTGATTTTTCTTTGGTTTTTGTCAAGGTCTGAACTCAGAAGAAATAAGTTTAAAACATTCACAAATTTCTTATGCTTGAACAATAGATTTATAAACGATTTTCAATTTAAAATTATTACGACTTCTTTGTTCTCTGTTCAGATATTGACAGAATCTGCGGAAAATCAGCACAGCTCTGTCAAAACCTCGATTATATTCGATGGAATATGAGACAATTAAAAATTTATTATTTACACATTTTTCGCAATTATATTTCTAAAAGAGTGGACACAAATATTTCAACCTTGTATCATATATTACAGGCAGAAATGTTATATATTTTACCCTACTTTGAGCACAAAATATAATTTGTTTCATTATCAAAATTAGATGATTGATTCTTGAATTTCTGAAAAAAAAATGTTTAATATGAAGTATTCCCTTTTCAAATTAATGAGCCAGGGTGTCTACTCAAATCCTGGAAAAAAATTACATACCTGACAATTCCAGATTTTTTCCAGGAAAAATTTTTCATAGTATGGAGCCATTCAGATATTTCACATTTATTAAAACAAGCGACTCAGAATATGTATACAGTTTCGCGAGTTTAAACTAAATAATTTTTTTCAGTTTCGAGGGATTCAATTAAAATTGATAATTTAGAAAGATTTGACATATTATATTACAAGATATTCTTAAATATATTGGCACTGTATTAAATTCAGTTTAAACCGCAATGACCGTAATAAAAATGAATTCCTAACTTTCCAAGTAAAAATATTGCATTTTCAACAATATAGATGATTTTTTTAACCAAATAGTTGATTTTCAAACAAAAAGATTAATTTTATACCAAAAAAGACAATTTTGCAACAAAATAGATGAATTCTCAACCAAATAGTTGATTTTTCAACTAAAAAAATATCAGTTTTGAACCAAAAATGGAATAATTAAATTTTCAGTATAAAATTTAATTTTCCACAAAAAAAAACAAATTCTCAACTAAAGTGATGACTTTGACACTAAAATGATGAATCTTCAACTGGGTTAGTTGAATTTTAAGCCAAAAAGATGAATTTTCAACTAAAATGATGGACCTTTAACTAGAATAATTGTATTTTCAACCAAAGATGAATTTTCAGCTAAGAAGATTAATTTCTACCAAAAAAGATCAATACCAATAGAGGTTAAAAATTAAATAGTTAAATTTGTAGTAAAAATGAATTTTTATCTAAAATGATGGCATATTCAACTAGCATAGTTAAATTTTCAGTTTTAAAAATTAATTTGAAAAACAAAAGTATTTTCAACCAAATAGTTAAATAAAGTAATATAAAGCTACTTTTACATATGAAGAATCATTGTTATTAAATTTTATATTGCAATTTAAAAAAAAATAGGCACGCTCTCGAAAAAATTCTCCGACATTTTCAGGTTTTTCCGGATAGGAGAGGCATCATGTGATTGCTCAAAACGAAACATACAAAAAGTATAACAAAATAAAAAAAAATGGAAAAACTTCCACCACATATTCGTTGATTAAAATTAGTATAATAATTACTAAAATAAGTACATACTAACATGAATAAAAAGTAAACTTTGAAAAAAACTGAATTAAACCTAATTAAAAATTTGTCAGAACAAATAAATACTTTGATGTTCACAAAAACATGAAAACAATTTATTGAAAAAATTCATTTTTTCAACCTTTTTGAATGTTGAATTTTTCACCCCAAAAACTAATCATTTTGAAACACGGTAGCCGCTGGACTGGGAAATGGCCGGGAAAACCGAGAAATGAAAGTGAATTTAGTCTTTGGCCGGGAATTTTACAAATTTTTAAAATAAAAATCTATTCAATTATTTGAAATATCGTAAATTTCATATCACCATTCATATTTCCATTTTAGGTCTCCATTTTCAAAATAACTAAAATTATGGGAAATAGGGAATCTTGTCGATGACTTTTGTTTAATGATTTTGCTTAAAAAATCCAATTTCCGATGAAAAACGCTAACGCAACCTAAAATTTGTAGAAATTGTGGGCCTTCTTCGTTACCTTATGATTTTACATTGAAATTCTTTTAAAATACTAATTTCTTGCAGGAAGTGCTAACATAAAACATGCAATATTTTCAATAATTTATTAGATAATTTAAAAGTGTTGGTGTAACCGTGCAACAGTATTATAAAGCACGAACGTTTCTTATTTTGCATAAGGTTGTCTACCATTTTTCTTATTATATATACAAAGCCAATCAGGTTTTCAACAACAATGATTAGGAGATCCGACATCACAAGTAATCATTTAAATACAATCCGAGAACCGAACAATTAGAGGAAAATTAGAATTTTCGCGTACATTTCAGCGTGCGTGGGGGATAAAACGCAGTCTTCCTATAACGATATTGGGACAAATCCTACTTTGATTTTGTCTGATATCAAATCAAAGTAATTCATGAAGGAAAATCCGAGAACCGAGAGTTTAGTGGAAAATTAGAATGTTTTCCGAATATTAAGTATAGATTATTTTAATAAAATATTAAATATGACGTTATGAGTTATTACCATCTAAAATAATATATCACATTATTTTTACGATAACTGAAGAACAACAAAAATTGATTTTAGTAATTAAATTTTTTTTCGTTTATAAACGTTGCGAACTTCAGTTACATAATTTTTCAGAAAGTTATACGAGTCTTTTCGTTTCAGGTACAAGAAATGGTTGCCGGACAAGAATCTTGTGGAGAAGCGGCATGATACTAAAACTACTTATCAGGTGGAAATTAGATATGCGAATAATACGAATGAGACGTTCACGTTCCATGGACCTCGAGGTGATTAGGATCAACTTGTATTATTTTATATTATTTTAAAGAGTTCAGGAATTCAAAAGAATATTTTTGTTTACGTAATGGAAACTTTTTCATCTAAGCCGAAGAATAATCCTATAAGATAATCACTGAGCAAGGTTGTTATTTTTCAAATTTAAATAGATGTCCTTAAATTCCTCATTCTTAAATCAAAAGCGTAAAGAATAACAAGATCAAAGTACGTCAATTGATAAGAACTGAAATTTTAGAGAATGGACGAAAAGAAAAATTCAGAGGAAAATAAAATTCATTAGAATTTCCTACTGTATTAGCTTAAGTATGTACAGTTGAATTCAGTTGAATTGAAGTGCAGTCAGAAAAATTTGAGTAAACCAAGTATTGCACTCAAATACTACCGAATTCATTCAAGATATAGCGATAAACTTATCTCAATGTAAGGTTATTTTCAAATGAATACAAAACAATTCATGAAAATTCAAAGAATTACAAGAATTTATGAGAATTCAAAGATTTAGAAAAACTTAAGAAAATTTACAGATTTTCCAAAATTTGAAAGAATTCAAGTTTCAAAGGATTCAAGAGAATTAACAAGAATTCAGAAACAGGTGTAGAGCTGAATTTAGTAATCGCTAAACCCTCACAACATTTTTTTAAAGTGGAAGATTCAAAATTGTAACGTTCAAAGTTTAGACTTAGAAGTCTAAAATTTTAACGGTTCAAGGCTTTATATTTCAAATTCAGTTTAAAAAATTGTTTAGTGTTTTATATTTGATTTACAATTGCTTATTTTAAATGCAGAGTCAAATGTTGTTAAATATTACAAAATTGTTCTTTTTTTAAGTAAGAACTTTCAAAATGAATTCGTTAAAAATGGAATATTTTAGACTGAAACAATGTTTAATAGGATTTGAAGTTGAATAACAGCGTCTTGTAGAACAATTACTTTTTAATACTCGAACTACAGTTCAATTTTTGAAATCATGAATCACTTTATATTTACAGTTGATCAACTTAAAACGTTTCTTATTCAAAATTTTCAATTTCAAGTGCTTTTAACTTTTATTAATTATTTCTTCAAAACTGTATTTTAAAATTCTTTAAATTTGAAATGTGCGCTTGAAAATAGAATAGTAAAAGGTTTTAGAAGTACGCATTTTAAACTGAATGATTTCATAATTGAAAAGATTAACAATTGAACTTGAAGTTTAAAAAAATATTCAAAATCGAACTGATTTTAAATTGCAATTTCAATTTTTTCAAGCCATTAGCTTGTAATTTTTCATTCAATTTCAAACGCCCTATCAATTTAAAATCGCTCAATTTTGAAGATATGAATTTATTATTATTCAATTATTATTATTTCAAATTGCACAGTGTTTAACTTTTTAATTTTAAAAATTTTCCAATTTCAAGTGATTTATATTTATATTGTTAATCTGGAACCTCTTTTGGTTTCGAATGCATCAAATTTAATAATTTTCAACTTAGATTTTAGATCTTTTAAGATATGAATTTGAAAATGTAAATACTTTCAACTTGAAACTGGCTATTTTAAAAGAATAAATTTAAAATTCCTGAGTTTTGAACGCTGCAATTGTCGAAGGTTTGCATTGTTTACTTTATCTTAAGCTTAAGGGCATGCGAAGGCATAAATACCTACATTACCGACCTCACTTTTTCAATTTTCCAAATTTTATTTTTAATCTAAGAAATCGGGCTGAAACTTTGGAAAATGTATGAGAAGATAATAAACTACGTTTGCGTACTTTATTTGAGGAAGAATTTCACACAAAATTATTTCCGAAGAAATTAAAACTGGGTGCAATTTTTGAACCTAAGAACTTTTTTTATAAGTGAAATATCGGCTTCAAACTTTGAGAAATGCAAGAGCCGACAGTAAAGTATGTTTATGTACATCATTTGAGTATAAAATATGCAAAAAGAAAAATTCCAACTAAATGTCAACTCCGGTTGCCAGTTCGGTCGGTATTCGCGATGGGCACGAAAATGCGAAGTCTGGCGGCCACTAAACGAGGCCAATAACGATTCCAATACTTACATAATTCAACATTGAAACAACACATTTCACATAACTTTCATGCTGGACAGAATTTTAAAAAAATATTATTGTAAGAACACCGCATCATCAATCTTTGACAGCGTGTACCCCATATTTCGGATGTAGACGAGCCAGCTGATAGAGCCTCGTTTAGTGGCCGCCAGACTTCGCATTTTCGTGCCCATCGCGAATACCGACCGAACTGGCAACCGGAGTTGACATTTAGTTGAAATTTTTCTTATTGCATCTTTTATACTCAAATGATATACATAAACGTACTTTACTGTCAGCTCTTGCATTCCCCAAGGTTTGAAGCCGATATTTCACTTATAAAAAAGTTCTTAGGTTAAAAAAATGCACCCAGTTTTAATTTCTTCGAAAATAATTTTTTGCGAAATTCCTCCTCGAATAAAGTATGTAAACGTAGCTTATTATCTTCTCATACATTTTCCAAAGTTTCAACCCGGTCGGCAATGTAGGTATATATGTCTGTCACATGCCCTTAAATTTAAAACTGCTTAATTTCGAATACTTCAATTTAAAGATCGGTTTCGAACTTTTATAATATTTGCAATGCGGAAATCTTAAAAATTGTAATTGTACAACTCTTGATTCGGAAATTGTTCGATTTTTATTTTGCTTCAATTTTCAGTTGTTGAAGTTTAAATGCCTAATTCTGAAATCGCTCGACCTTTAAGGCCTTCAATTTTGAAGTATCTAAATTTGAAATTGTTAATTTTGGACACACCTCGTTTTTTTATTTTTACATTACAGGTAAATGAAGACACTATATATGTATGTATGTATAATCAGTGGACTTATGACTTAATTATGTTTAGATTGTTATAATTTCTAAAGGTAAATTGAAAACTTTTTTTATAATTATACCGTTGTGAATAATTTAAAATTGTTTACTTTTAAAAACCTGAATTTTCTGTGGGAGGGGGGGGGGGAGGTTACAATAGGATATTAGCCGATTCAGTTAATATATTCTGTCCTCTTTTTTTATTTGAAAACTCTATTTTTTTTACTTCAAAACAATTTTCCTATTGGTTCAAAAATTATGACGATTTTTTTATATGTCGAAACTAAAATTTCTTCAGCTAGAATCAAAGAAACGTCTTTGGCTTTCTCAGAAAAAGGATTTTTTCGTCATTTAGGAATTTTGGGACATTGGATATTTTTGAGATTTTGGAACGTTTTAAACGTCACGAAAAAAAATATTTTTCAATGCAAAAAATAATAACATGTTTCTTTGGTTCAAGCTGAAGAAATCTCAGGTTCGACATATTCCAAGTTTTTCCAAAAAGTCTTTCCAAAAAGAACTCAATTCAAAAACATTTTTTTTGCACATTTTCAATAAATTCTGAATTAGGCAAAACAAATTTGAATTTCTAATTAAAAAAAAAACACAATTCGCTATAATTTGTTAACCAATAGGATTTTTTTTGGAATCTTCAAATAAAAAAAGGACAGATTAACCGTTTTCAAATTATTTTTTTTGCATGTCAACCCATACATTTGTCAGGGTGTCTAGCGGACCGGGAAAACCATGGGAATTTTATTTAACCGAGAGAACCCCGGAAATTTTATTTGGGATCGGGGATTTTTTATTTTATCGAAAAATACACTTTTTTCTACTTTATCTTTTTTATTGATTAGTTGAGAATCAGAGAGAGGAAAGTCTGAGTGTTTCACGTGTGATACTATCAAAGTTAATTTGAATCTTTGATTATATGTACGCATATAAGTATACTATACACTAACGATCTTAAGTTCTTTTAATGTTAATTGTATGAGTTAAAATTTGTTCTCTTGAATAAATCAAAAGCTATCAGAATTCTATATAAAATGAGCCAGAATGAAGGAATTTTATAAATTTGTAAAGAAGATAGTGACAAAATAGTTAAAATTTCAATGTTTTCTTCAATAAAATTTAATATAATAAACATTTTGAAACAATGAAACAAATTTTAAATAAATTTGTTACAAACCTTATGATTATTTATTTCACATATTTTACACAAAATATTTCTTTCAGCAGAAATAATATTAAAATTCTGTCAACATTTTTGCTTCAACTTTAAACATGTTGCATCATTCAAGTAAAAATTTTCACAATAATAGTGATAAGTCGGTGCAATTGTATAGTAATTGTATAGAAAACATTGAATTTGCACTATTTTTGCAATATCATCTTTAAAAATTGACAAAATGACTTCAACCTGGCTCATTTTATTGAGAATACCGATAGCTTTCAACTTATTTAAAAGAACGAAATTTAACTCTCAAATAATTAACATTAAAATAACTTGAACATTCATCGATAAAAAGGCTGTGCTATTGAATATTTTTCATTTTTTTATTTATTTTATTTTTTTATTTTTTGAGAACTGGCATATCAGTTCTTGTACCTACTCTTAAAAAGAACATGTTTGAAAACCATAATTACAACTTATGAGAAATTCGGGTGTCCTATCTTACCCCCGTAGTTTCGATTAATATTTATCACTTTAGTCTGCGATTGAGGATAAGTTTGGCACGTGTAAATACATAATTGCCAAATAAAAAAAGTACATCTTTAAATTAATCTGAGGGAAAAAAATGTGGTCTTGGAAAAAAAACCGGGAAAAACTCGGGAATTTCAAATTGGCTGATCAGTAATACACCCTGATTTTTTCCCCTCAGCTCAAACGATTCGATAAATTTAGCATTTTTACTCTACCCTAGCGTAGAACTGTATTTACGCTAATCGTTATTTTATTTCTGAATCCTAAAATGTACTTGATTACATAAAATTAAGTTTCTTCATTCAATTTTCTTGGATCAAAAAAATTAAATGAAAATAAAATCCTCCGTATTCAGACCAATATTTTCTTCATTCAATGATAATTTCTTTTTCGTGTACAAAAGATAATTGATAAAATTAAAAAACCTTTTGATATATGTAGGTGCTGATGAAAACCCTGGACCTGTGAAATTTACAAGACCCTACTTTGACTGTGGCCGTTCTAATCGCTGGCTAGTAGCCGCAGTAGTTCCCATTGCTGATATTTATCCAAGGCACACAGGATTCAGACACATCGAATACCCCACGTGAGTAGGGACCGTGCATAAATTACGTGGTCTTTTTTTTTGGGGGCGGGGGGTCAACGATTTTTCTATGCTGTCTTGCATGGAGGAGAAGGGGGGCGGGTGGTACGTGGTCAACATCATTTCATACGTAAGATATTTTCACGTCTGTAAATCATTAAAAAACATAAGTTTAACAATTTGGTAGAAAATACAAATATTTAGTCGAAAGATGAACTAATCTGTTAAAAATTAATTTTTTTAGTTGGAGATTCATCATTTTAGTTAAAAATTCATTTTTTTGGTCGAAAATTTAACTATTGTGATCAAAATTTGTTTTTTTGTTGTTGAAAATTTATTTTTTCCATTTTTGTAGAAAACTTATCTTTTTTAGTGAAAACTTCAAATATTTTGTAGAAAATTCTTTTTTTGTTGTTGTTGAAAATTAACTTTTTGTAATAAAAATTCAACTATTTGGTTGGAATTTTATGTAATTTATTGAAACTTCGTCTTTTTTTAGTAGAAAGTTAATCTTCTTAGTTGAAGAACTGTTTGACTACTTGGTCAAAAATTTCTTTATTTTCTTGAAAATTCACCTTTTTTGGTAGAAAATCAATCTTTTTGATTGAAAATTCAACTGGTTGGTTCAAAGTTGCTGTATTTTGTTGAGAATTCGCCTTTTTGGTAGAAACTTAATCTTATTGTTTCAACTGTTTATATAACATTTATTTTTTTTGTTGAAAATTGAGTTTTTGTAATAAAAAATTAACTATTGCATTTTTGGTTAAAAATTGGTTTGTTTTAGCTTAAAAATTCAACTGTTTGGTAGAAAATTTATGTAATTTACTGAAAATTCTTTTTTTTAGTAGAAAATTAATCTTCTTCGTTAAAAATTCAATTATTCGGTTAAAAATGTATTTATTTTGTTGAAAATTTGTTGTTTTTTGGTAGAAAATGTATGTAATTTATTGAAAATCCGTTTTTTTAATAGAAAATTAATCTTCTTGGTTGAAGATTCAACTATTCGGTTAAAAATGTATTTATTTTGTTGAAAATTCGTATTTTTGATAGAAAATCAATCTTCTTGGTTGGGAATTCAACTTTATGGTTCAAAGTTGGTGTATTTTGTTAGAAATGCGCATTTTTGATATAAAATTATTATTCTTGGTTGAAAGTTCATCTTTTTAGTTGAAAATTCAACTATTTAGTTGAAACTTCAACTGTTTTGTAGAAAACTCGTCTTTTTGGCTTGAAAATTCAACATTTTGGATGAAATTTTTTTTCTTTATTAACTGAAAAATATTTCTTGGTTGAAAATTCGTTTTTCTGATTTGAAAATTCATCTCGTTTGGTAAAAACTCAATCTTTTTGGGTTAACAATGAATCTTTTTTGGTTGAGGATTGAACTATTTTGTTGAAAATTCGTCTTTTTTGGTTAAACTTTTCTTTTATTCAAAAAGGCGGCAAAATTTCGTAAGATAGCGGGTGGGGGGAGTCAAAACTTACAGACCCTAACAAAGGGGATTACGTGGTTCAAAATTACAGAAAGAAAGTTTACGTAATTTATGCACGGTCCCGTACATGATATTTTTTCTGAAGAATAATGTATAAGAGTGAACTGAGAGTGTACTGAGAAAAATGAAAATTGAAGATTGGATTCTGCATCCGAATGCTGGGACTCTATTGTCTGGTACCCTGCTAAAATTTGAGAAATATTGCATTATATACTGACCATCAGCATGAGTTTGGTCCTGTGGGACGTTCACTTGCTTTTATTACACTAATGTATTCAACTATTCACCTTTACAACCCTCAGAGGTGTGTCCTATCTGCACTGGTCACTGGTCAGGCCAGTACCTACCTATATTTTTTCACCTTGCTTACACTTCTGCACGTGTGAAACGCTTTAGGAAGATCCGCTTCCCTTCACGGTGCATTCAAGTGTCGGTAAAAATCAATTGCGAGGGGAAAATTATAAAATTTCAAGATTATCGGACCCCCCTCGAAAACGGGTCTTGTGTGTCGTCTCTGCAGTTTATTCCAGAGTTGCTATACGAAAGTCTGATTTCAAAAATCCTTACTTTTGCACTTACTTTTTTTTACGTTTTTCCCAGAAGTTAGCAATACTTAGATTCAATTTTAATCACAATGAAAGTTTAAAAATGTTAATTCAAAACTATAAAAAATTGTACAATTACTCTTTTCTCTGTTCCTCTTTTTCCCCTTTTTTAAAAGAATTCCTTTTTTGTCCGTTTTTAAGAAACTTCCTCGTTTTTTCGCTTAAATGCTAATTGACTTAATAGAACCCAATAAAAAAATCCAACTATTGTTGGTTAAAAATTCGACTATTTGGTTGAAAATCGAATTATTTTGTTCAAAATTCGCCTTTTTGATTGAAACTACAACTTTTTAATTGTAAATGCATTTTTCAGTAACATTTTTTTTTTTTTTTTTGAAAATTCAATTTTTCAGGTTGATAAATTCAACTGTCTTATAAAAACTTGTCTTTTTGTTTCAAAATTCAACCATTTGGTTAAAAATTTAAATATTTTGTTGACGTTTAAGCTTTTATATTTGAAAATTTGACCAATGGTTGAAAATTTAATTATTTTGCTCAAAAGTCATCTTTTTTGGTCAAGAAATCAACTGTTTTGTTGAAAATTCGTCTTTTTTGTAGAAATTTCGTCCTTATGGATTGAAAACTCATCTTTTATGGTGGAAAAGTAATCTTTTTTGGTTCAAAATTCATCTTTCTTGATTGAAAATTAACTTTGTTGTTGAAAATTCAACGGGTTTCTCAAAGCTTCATCCTTTTTCCTTGAACATTGAACTACATGGTTAAAAATTCAACTTTTATGTTAAAAATTCGTCTCTTTTGATTGAAAGCCCAACTATTTGGTTGAAAATGAGCTTTTTGTTAAACATGTAACTGTTCATGTTGATAATTCAATTGACTTTTAAAAAATAGGTTCTTTGGCTTGAAAATTCAACTTTTTGGTTTATCTTTGTTGATTGAAATTCGACCATTTGGTTAAAAACTCATCTTCGTAGGTTGAAAATTCAACTATTTGGCTAAAACTTCAATTACTTTGTTAAAAGATTGTCTCTTTTGATTGAAAGTTCTTATCTTTTTGTTTGTAAATGCAACTCTTAGGTTGAAAATTATTTTTTCATTTTTATTTAACTATTTGATTGAAAATTAATATTTCGGATTTTTAATGATTAAATAATTGATGCATGATTCATCCTCTTGAGAAAAAGATGCTCTACGCCTTGACCTTGTCCAATTTTTGCAAATAATGTTTTAATGGCTGAAACCATTAAAAAATATTGTTTGTTTCAAATAAGTATAGTTGATAATAATTTAATAATTTTTCAAAGTTAAATGAGGGCGATTTGTAGAGAATATTTTTCCTGAGAGAAATAAGTTATTATTTTTATTAGTTATTATTAAATAAGTTATTATAAGTTATTTTATAAGAATAAGTTATCACTGATTAAAATAACAAACATTTAAAAAAATGATAGGAAGTGATACCAAATATTTTCAATCTTTTAAATAATGGACAATCTCGTACCCCGTGATTTTCATTTGGGCTAGGACTCATCACCTAAATGATAAATCAAACTTTGAAGTATTCAAATTTTCTTGCACTGTAAATTTTCTTGTAGATTTTGAATCTGAATAGTTTCCTCAGTATTTTTGCACAAAAATATAAATCTTTCATAGAGCTGTTTTTGAGAAAATCCACGTTTTAGGTTATAGAATTGAATTTTTAGTTGTTTTATTTAAAATAGGCGTATCAGCATAACAAACATTATATAAAAAGATTTATTTGATAAAAATAAGTTTTTTTCGTTATTAATTTAAAAATAACAATATAATTTCATTCAAATGGTTTATTTAGCTATTTATCTATATTTTTTATGAAAAACTTAATATAAATTTAATTAGTGTAATCTATCTCGTAAAAATAGGTTTTTTATATTTTCAAGTGATATTTTAAAAAAAATGTAAGGGTATTTTTTAAATTTTAGTAAGGAAAAAGTTGTTACTTAACTAATTTACAAAATATTTAAAAATGATTGTGTACGCAACAAGTATAAGTTCTATCAAGATTCAATTTCATTACATATTTACAAAATAAAAGAATAATTTAATCTTAATTTATATAAATTATAAAGCATTCAATTTGGGACATTTGCTCAGTTTAAAAATGTTAAGAGCGCTCTTAAGCAATTTGAGATTTAACAAAAATGCATATACATTTAAAAGGGAAAATTTTTAATTTTTTGAATTTACAAGTTGTCACATTGGAAAATTTTAATGATTATTCAAATTTTGATTTTAAAAACGTATCTTATAATTGCGATTCTAGTTTTATGAACCGTAATTCCTAGGATTTTTAAATGAAAATAAATAAAATTGTGTTTTACATTTAATTTTTCAGATACACCGCAATTTCAGTCATAGAAATGGATTTTGATAGGATAGATATAAATCAATGTCCGAAAGGGAAAGGAAATGATGGACCAAATAAATTTGCCAATACTGCACGGTGTAAAACGGACACAACAGAGGTAAGGAACTAACAAAATAATATAATAAAAATTCTCAATTTTCTGAAAATTTTGAGCCAATTTTGCTTTTTTGAGCTGATTTTTTTTTATTTGAAGAAACTTGTTACTAAAGTGTAGATTTTGGGCGTTAAAGGCAGAATATACATTTAGATTTGATCATTTTTTTATTGGAAATATCAGTTAGAAAAAGCATGTAGTTTTTATAAAAATATAAAAAATTAAAAAATGTCAAATTGTAATGTTAAAAATGGTACAGTTACAATTTATAAGTGTTCCAGACTGAAAACCTGATAACGAATGGATTCCAAAATTGAAAGTGTTTAAATTAAAATTAGAAAAAAGTTGAAAAAGTTTAGCATTTCAATTTGATTTTTTTAACTTGAATTTCGTCAAAATTTAACTGCTTCAAATTGCAAAATTCACTTCTTCTAATCTTTAAAACTTTAAAGCATCCGATTAAAAAGAACATTATGGGAGACCAGCATACAATAGATAATGATCCTACAGTAGATAATCATTAATTTAAAATACTAATGTATGTAAAATATTTTATTTAATGTAATTAATAGTTAAGACATGATACGTGGTAATATATTAAAGTTAGAATGGATTAGTTTACTTATGTTTGGAAATTAACGATATCCAAAAGATAAAATGTATCAATGTGAAAGTTTTCATTAATTCTAGTTTTCAAATTGGATGATATAAAAAATTGAGTCATTTGATGGTAGCTAAAATTAAAAAATCTGTCCCATTCAATTTTTTTGTTCAAAAATAAAGATTTTAATATTGAGATTTAAACATTTTTGGACGTTCAGAATTAGATCTTTTCACCTTCGATCTTTTGAAAATTGATAGGGATGCTTAACAAGTTGTAATTGTAATGCAAAAATATGTGAATCCAACTTGAACAATTTTCCAGCTCTTTTAAGTGCTTCAAAATCTGAAAGTCGTAGGATCAATATTTCACGGTTTAAATTTTGAAATTTTAATTAATTCGAACAATCGAAGCTTTAAAGCGAGGTTGTATATTCTAAAACCCATTTTTTCAAAATGATTGTGTCTAAAATGTAAAGTTCATAGGTGGCAAAAGATAATTATTAAAGAAACCTGTAATTTTAAATTCAGTGTGAACCTATACATGGATGGGGCTTCAGAAGAGGAGGCTATCAGTGCAGATGCAAACCGGGTTTCCGATTACCCACGGTCGTCAGACGCCCCTTCCTCGGAGAAATTATTGAGAGAGCTACACAAGAACAATATTACAATGGTTTTGATTGCGCTAAAATAGGCTGTACGTATTTTATCCCCCCCCCCCCCCTCTGTTTACGAGTCTCACCAGGGTGTCTAGCAGACAGGGAAATCGGGAATACCCCGGGAATGTTATTTAGGATCGGGAATTTTTTTATTTTCTCGCAAAATCTACGTTTTTCTGGTTTATCTTCTTTTTATTGTTTAGTCGAGAATCAGAGAGAGGAAAATCTGATTGCTTCACGTATCGTATATACCATCGAAGTTTTGCGATGATTGCTTATGTTCTTTTAATTTTAATTATATGAGAGTTAAATTTCCTGCTCTTAAATAGGCTGAAAGCTATCAGAATCAGGATTTGCTACAAAATCCCGATAACTTTTCCCTGACCAATTTTTAATTTTTCCTAAACGTTCTAAATTTTGCTTTCGGGTATTAGTTTTCAACGAAATAGTAGAGTTTTCATCTCAAAAAGATTAAGTTTGAACCAAAAATGGAAGAATTTAATTTTCAAGCAGTGATGAATCATTGACAAAAAAATGAATTCTCAACAAAAATTATGAATATTCAAAAAAAAGTAACCAAATAGTTGGGTTTTCCATCCAAAAGATTACTTTTATACCAAGAAAAGACAAATTATTAACAAAATACATGAATTTTCAACTAAAAACTAAAAATTTTGAACAAAAAAAACGAATTTTCAACCTACGAAATTAATTTTTAACCGTAAAGGTGCTATTTCAACTAATGAGATTACTTTTCTACCAAAAAAGGCGAATTTTCAACAAAATAGTTGAATTTTCGCCTAAAGCAGATAAATTTTCAACCTAAAATAGAATAGTTACATTTTCGGTAAAGAAATTAGTTTTCAACCAAATAAAATAAATTAAATTTTCAACCAAACAGGTTAAATTTCAACGATGAAAATAAATTTTCGACCAAACATGGAAGAGTTCAATTTTTAGCTAAAAATTAATTTAAAAAAAAATTTCAACAAATTAGATGAATCCTGAACCAAAACACATTAATGTTCAACCAAACAGTTGTGATTTTAACCAAACAAAAAAGATGCAATTTTTGATAACATTGATAAATTTTCAACCAACGTGATGAATCTTCGATAAAAAAATGAATTCTAAACGAAAAGGGTAATGGTAGATATTTCCACTAAAAAATATTTTTATTTTCAATCAAAAACAGTTGAATTAAACAAAAAAATACAATTTTTCAAGAAAATAAATTAATTTCGATCTAAAAAGATAAAATTCCAAGCAAAAGTGGAAGTTACCTCTTCAGTTTAAAGAATTATTTTTTTAACTAAAAACAACGGATTTTCAAAAAAATAATTGAATTTTCAATAAAAAAATGAATTTTACTAAAATGATGAATACTCTACCAAAAAAAAAAAAATTATTTTTTAACCAAATAGTTGAGTTTTCGATCCAAAATATTTGTTATGTACAAAAAAAAAACAAATTATGAACAAAAGACATGAATTTTCAACTAAAAACGAATAATATTGAACAGAAAAAATTGAATTTTCCGATCAAAGAAATGAATTTTTAACCAAAAAGATGATTCTTCAACTAATAACATTACTTTTCTACCAAAAACAGGCGAATTTTCAACAAAATAGTTGAATTTTCACCTAAAACAGATAAATTTTCAACCAGAATAGTTACATTTTCAGTAAAAAAATTAATTTCCAACTGGAAAATGGATAAATTTTCAACCCAAAAGACGAGTTTTCAACAAAACAGTTGAATTTTCAAAGAAAAAGAATGACTTTAACACAATTGTTGAATTTTCAACAAAATATTAAAATTAACTTCAACTTCAGTTTATCGAAAATTCCCAGATTCTGTCAAGTTTTACCTGACATTCTCTGACATTTCCTGGCCAGTTTTTAATTCCCTGACTTTTCCTGACTTCGTGGAATTTCCTAATGTGAATTCCCTTATGTAAAATACCCTGAGAATTCTCTATAAAAGTAGCCAGTTAGAAGGCATTTTTTCAATTATTTGAGAAGATATTGCAAAAATAGTGAAAATTTCAACGTTTGCTTAAAGTTTAAATAAAATTTAATATAAAAAACATTTTTTAAAGTTGATACAAAAAAGTTGGAAATTTGGAAAACATCTAATATTTAGAAAAATAACTATAAAAATTAAATAAATATTTTTATTAAATTTGGTAAAAACCTCATGATTACTTATTTTATATATTTTACAAGAATATTTCTTTCGGGAAAGATAATATTAAAATTTCTCCAAAATTTTCGTTTTAACTTTAAACATGTTGCACCATGCAAGCAAAAATAATTCCAATGGCGTTTAAGGAAAACATGGAAATTTGCATTACTTTTACAATATCTTCTTAAAAAATTGACAAAATGACTTCATCCTGGCTCAAATTATTGAGAATTCCGTTAGCTTTCAATCTATTTAGAAAACAAAATTTTAACTCTCATATAATTAACATTAAAAGAACTTGAGCAATCATCGATAAATAAGTGGTTTTATACTCGTGATCGGCAATGTAGTTACGATTAATATTTGCTACTTCATTCTGTGATAAACAAATAATTGTTCTCTTCACGACATACGTTTTGTATATGTATATTATGTTAAATGTCCCATTTCTATACGTTGATTTGGGACAAATTACTGGGAAACCCCGGGAATTTTGAATTGGCTGATCACTAGACACCCTGCTCATGTTTTTTGATAATATATACTTAAAGTTTTTGATATAATTATTAGAATTAATCACTTGTATTAATTTTAAAGGGATTCACAAATTACCGGTACAGTGGGAACTTCTGCAACCGCATATCAGAGAAAGATATATGGAATATTACCACGAGTACAAAGCTAATGTTACTGGACCGGCTACTTTAGAAACTGAAAAAATGAACATCGACAATGTTTTGAAGTTTATACTTAGTGTAAACAAAGATTCGTGCAAACAGTAAGTTTCGTCTTTCTTTTTATATAGTACTATCAGTAAATTATAAAAATAAATGTTTATTTCATAACATTGAAGATATAAACAACTTAAAAATCCATTATTAAACAAGTTTTCAAGTATTACGTTTAGCAAATTTTTGAAACACTTAACAATTGATAATTTCGAATTGAAAGCGTTTGAAATTAAAAAAAAAAATTATATTGAAGAAGTTTGAATTGAAAATGTTCTGAATCAAATAATTTTAGATCAGGTAAAATTTTGAAAAAGGACCATTTTTCTAATGTAATGTATTGTATGTATCAGTTCTAAATAAAAGTGTTTACAATTAAATAATTTGAAATTTAAAGTGTTTGAAATTGAAAAACTTTAAATCAGAACTGAAAAATTTCAGACTATGATTTTGAAAACTGGACAATTTCATTAGAAAGAAGTTGAAATTGTATCATTTCTAATTGAAAGCGTTCAAAATTGAACAATTTTATTTTGAATTGCAGAATCTTGAAATTGAATAATTCCAGAATAAAATTTCGAAAATAGGACAATTTCCAAACGTTAAAAATTGTATATTTTCAGATTAGTATTTGGAAAATTAGATCATTTAAAATTCAAAAGAATTAAAATTATATTATTTTTATTAAAAGCTTTCTAATAGTTTATAATTGAAAACTAAATTTAATTTTTCAAAGACAAAGCTTATGAAATTCTAGAATTTTAAATTGTTATTGCATAAGAAAATATAATTTAACATTAAAATTGATTAGACAAATTGCTCTAAGATCAAAAATAAATTCACCGTTATTTTCGCCGTTTAAAATGGACAAATTTTCAATTATAAACGTTTCAAAATTGAATTATTGAAATTGAAAATTAAATGAATCGGAACTTCATTTAAAACTAAAAAAAATCTTATTCATCAAGAATTGTGATATTAAAACTTTTTTATACGGAAACCCTTAATATTTAAATTATTTAAAGTGAATTTAAGTCGTTTAAAAGTTAACAATCTTCAAATTGTTCATTATAATTTTCAAAATTTTCAATTTTAATTGCAAAATTAAATCTTATGAAAGGAAAGCATTGCAAATTTAGCGTTCAACGTGAAAATTCAGAACTCTAATTGTAAGCATGCAAAGTTAAAGAAATTATTCAATTATTGAGGTATTAATTAGAGATAGTTCAATTTTTATCTATTTTGATTTTAAGCAACACAATTTTAACTTTTTGATTTAAAATCGTTTAATTTTTAATACTTATTTAGAATTATTATTCCTTCTTGAAGTTTTCTAATGAAACATTGTTCAATTTTAAATTATTCATTTTTTTAGATCTTCAACTAAAAATCGGACAAGTTTAAGATATTAAATTGAAAATTAAAAGTTTAAACAAGAATGCAAAGCAAGATTGCTATATATGATTTAAAGGTTTGAAATTTAACCATTTTAAACCTTTCAATACGAAATCGTTTTCTTTTAAATGTGAGTTTGAAATATTGTATATTTTGGAACATTTTCAAACAACAAATAATTCAATATTCAATGGCTAGTTCTAAAATCTTCTCATTTTTAAGGCTGAATTTGAGAAATTATTTTCATAGTTTTTAATTGTTTTTAATTTATTCTGGAGGCATTTAAATCAAAATTGTTAAATTTCAAATCCTTTAAACTGAAAATTTTGCAATTATCAAGTCTTTCAATTTTATATTCTACGATTTAGAAGAATTTAAAAAACCAGACAATTATGTATGTTTAAAATTAAAACAAAACCATTTAGAATATTTAAATCTAAAATTATTAAACTTAAAACTGACTATCAAGGGTTTCAATATGAAATTTTACAATTTTAAAAGATTTCATAGTGAAATTATTCTGACATTTTTAATGTTTTAATTTGAAACTACAACATTGTGAAATTTGAAATTGGAAACCTCCAAAAATGAATGTATTTCAAACCAAATATTTTCGAATTTAATATTGTGAACCATTAAAGTTTAATTATTCTGGAAAAAAATTCAAAATTGTATGCTTTCTAATTGGAAACTTTCAAAATGAATGAATTCAAACTTAAAGTTAAAAATTAAACAACTCCAAACTTCGTTTAAAAATTGAAGCATTCTTAAATTTGGATTATTATTATTAATATTTTTAAGGCCATGTAATACTTATGCGATTCTTCTTTTACCGACGTTTTTCGCCGCAACTTACATCCACACGAATTAAGATATCGAGTTGAAAATTTGAGAAAAATTTATTTATTTTTATTTTTTATTTTCTTTAGTGTTCTTTATTTAATTTCTCTAATTTTCAACTTAATATTCCAATTCTGTAGACGTGAGTTGTCGCAAAAAAACTGTCGGCAAAGTAGGAATCGGGTAAATATTACATGCTCACAATTATTTCGAAAAGTTTGTTCCATAATCTAAATTATTTTAGATGAAATTCTAAATGGTTAAATATAAATCTTAGAAATCGTTCCCAGCTAGTTTTTGTAAGATTTTATTTGACTATTGCATTTTTAGATACAGTCCTGCGCAGTTACTAATGCGTGGAGATATTTCCCATGGACATGAGGAATATTTTGAAAATCAAGCCAAGATGGCAAATAGGCTTTCTAATTTTATTAGTGCCTTTTTACAAATATCAGATCCACAAGAGGTTTACTCGGGCAAAAGAGTGGCTGACAAGCCACTTACAGAAGATCAAATGATTGGAGAAACTTTAGCTTTAGTTATGGGAGATACGAGAATTTGGTCTGCAGGAATGTATTGGGATCGTAACAAGTTTACCAATCGAACTTTCTTTGCACCTTTTGCCTATAAGGAAGATTTGAACACCAGAAAATTTAAGGTGGAAGACTTGGCCAGGTTGAATGACACAGGTATGTAAAATCTTTTTTTAAAGGTAACAAAGATGTTTAAAAAATATCAAAAAATCTGCAACAATATCCTAAGATCATGATGGCCTGCCCTAGGTCAGGGAAAACCTGGAAATCAAAAAAAGTCAGGGAATTTTATTTATCAGGGGAAAGTCAAGGATTTTGAAAAAGATCTTCAAAAAGTCAGGGAATTTCTATTAGTGGCACTTTAAATAACTGTAAAGGATAATAAATTTTTACATATCAATTTGAAATTTTGTTAGCCCGTTTATAAAAGATTTTATGTTAAAAATGTTACGAGATTAAGATTCTGGTCTTTGAATATTAATGGTCAGGGAAAAATTAGGGAATTTTAAAAATGAAAATTTGCGATCACCCTGATATAATATTCTCGTTAGTAATTTATGTGCCGCGTATTTCTATTTACTTTTTTGCAGTTGCTTCCTCTTGACGATTATATTTTTAGCAAAAACTATTATTATTTGGTTGAAAATTCAACAATTTTATTAAAAAGTTATCCTTTTTGGTTGAAAATTTAACTGTTTTGTTGAAAATTTGTCCTTATGAGCTGAAAATTGAACTATATTGTGGTAGAAAATTTACTTTCCGTTGAAAATTCAACTGCAATCTTTTTTGGTTGTAAATTCGTCTTTTTGGTTTAAAAATGTATGTGTTTTAGTAGAAATTTAATCTTTTTTGGATAAAAATACAACTGTTTTGTTTAAAATTAATCTTCTTTGGTTGAGGATTCAACTATTTTGTTGAAAATTCATCTTTTGTAGTTAATTTCAACTGTTTTTTATTCAAAAATAAAATTCTTTTTGGTTGAATATCTATTATTACATTATTTGTTAAAAATGTATTTTTTTTTTTGGTTGAAGGTTTTTGTTCAAAATTAGTTTTTTTTTAAACTGAAAATGTACCTATTTCAGTTGAAAATTAATCATTTTAGTTGAAAATTCATCTATTTGGTTACAAATTTAATTATTTTGTTGGAAATTCGTTTTTTTTTTAAATTAAATTTCTTGACTGAAAGATTAACATTTCCATTTATGGTTGAAAATTGATCTTTTTTAGTTAGGCATTTGTCTTTTTTGGTAGAAAAGTAATCTTCTTTGTTTAAAATTTCCAACTATTTGGCTGTAAATGTAACCGTTTGGTTAAATATTTTTTTCTGTTGAAAATTCAACTATTTGGTTGAATTTTAATCTTTTTTGTTTGGAAATTTGGCTATTTGGTTGAAAATTCATCTTTTTAGGTAGAAAACTCAAGTATTTAGTTACAAATTCAACTGTTTTGTTGAATATTTAATTATTCTGTGGAAAATTCAAGTATTTTGTTAAAAAATTATCATTTTTGGTCGAAAATTCAACTGTTTTCTTAAACATTGGTCTATTTGTACAGAAAATTCGCCCTATTGGATTGAAAATTCATCTTTTTTGTTGAAAATTCAACTGTTTTCTAAAAAATGCAATCATTTGGTTGAAAACGCAACTGCTTTTGGTTTAAATTATTTCTTTTTTGTTTGAAAATTCGACAATTTGGTTGAAAATTAATCTTTGTAGATTGAAAATTAAACAATTTGCTTAAAAATTCAACTATTTTGTTGAAAATTTAATTATTTTGTTAAAAATTTAACTATTTTGATAAAAAGCTATCTTTTTTGGTTGAAATAAATATAAAATTTTTTAACTTCAGTCGGAAGTTTTATTGTTTTATTCTGTTCATAAAAGATTATATGTTAAAAATGGAAAATGAAAAACTGGCCAGGGAAAAATCAGGGAATTTTGAAAATGAAGTTTTTGGCCACCCTGTAAAATCAAAAAGGAGGACAGTTTAAATTTGAATAAGTTGATAATGATAGAAATAATGTTTAAATACTAATATATTTAATTTGGCCCTACAGATGAGGTCTACACGAAAAAACCATGGTATCAATTTTTGAAACAAAGGTGGGCAACCAATTTCGATGAATTAGAAAAGTTTTATATGAAGATAATGATCAGGCATAACGAGACTGGCGAGTATCTCAAGAAGTACGAGCACTACCCCAACTTTTACAGGTACTATAATCCTTTCAGACTCAGTTTTTTATTTTTTTTATATCACGGTACGAGGGTCGCTACAAACTTTTCAGACATCTTAAATTTTCCTGGGTTACCTAGTCAATTTTTTTTTAAATATTGACTTTCATTTTTCAATTGTAAAATAATTTAGTAATGAATGCAGACCTATTAGATTTTGCAAAACTTTAAAAAAATGAAAATTTTTAAACTATGACTAATTAATGGTGGGAAAAATCCGATTTGTATGCTTTCAAAATGTAAAGTCCTTGAAGCGTTCCTTTTACAAATTTAACGCGTTTCAAAGTGATGCTTTTAAAAAGTTATTTTTCTAAAAACGATGAAACATCCTCAAAAGAAAAATACACTTAAACATTTTAAAATAAAATACATTTATGCAAAATACATTTTTTTAAATCTTCATTTCATTGACTTATAAACTTATTTTTTAAATTAATAAAATTCACCCATTTTAATCGATGCAATTTTAAAAAAATTTGGAATATAAAATTACTCATTCCTGAAGATTCACTAATCGCTATTTGAGCAGTAAACGAACAAAGCGTAAAAATCCATTTTTTGAAAAAATTGAGATAATTAATGTTTCTGTACGTATGTAAATTGAGTTGGAAAATACTAATTTCCTCTTTTCGGTTTCAACCTTTATTCATGAAATCAAATCAATTAAAAAAATACTGTAATTTTCGACTACAGGTTCATTAAGTAAAGTCAAAATTTTACGAAATTATCTTTTGATTTCTTAATTAAACAAGAAATTGCATGACTAATCAGTGAAATATGCCTTTACTGAATCAAAAGTGAATAAATCCATTCTCATTTAGTTATTAACTTTAAGATAGTACTAAATTAAACAATTTATTTTTGCATTTGATATATTGGAGAGTTTTGTTCGCTTAGTCCTCATTTAACATTGTATATTTTTTAAGGCTTCTAATTAAAAATTGTTTAATTTTGATTAAATTAAGCATGTTTTCATATTGACCACATTTATAATAAAAATTCAGTCGCAATTAAATGGATTAATTTAACTCACATAGAGAAACGACTCAAAATTAATAACAATCCTGTTGGAAATTTTTTTTTACAACAAAGTACCCATAATGCGAAATTGTAATTTTTTTTAAAGTTTGTAAAAGCATCTGAATTCTAGCAAAACTGCTAGTTTCTAGTAGAATTATTTTTGTGATTTTTAATTGTATTTTTTAATATTTAAAAATTGTTGAAAATTACCAAAATGATTCTGACTACGAAATTCATGAAAATTAAAAAATACAAGGATCCATCCATCGAATGTTGCCAACATACTCTTAAATGTCTTCATTCAAATTAAAGTATGTTTAAATTGTCTATTGTAAAATTTAATATGAAAACTAAAATATTTAAGTTTGTTATCCAAAGAAAATATTTTTAAAGATAAAACATGATTCCTTCTACATTTAATTAAAAACCTAAACGAAACGGGAAAAGATATGTGGCAGAAATTTTGTTAATTTGACAGAAGTGTTCCATTAACCAAATAAAAAAGTAATATTTTTGTTGATATCTCAAAAAATGCTAACTTGATAAACAATAATTTTATATTATTATTTGCAAACATTCAACCCCTCCGTGGGGGCCAAAAGTGATATCCAAAAAATTTGAAAAAATCACGGGTTATCCTGATAGGATACCACAACTTACGTGGGATTATTTTTTCTTTGGTAGAGTAAAAACGTATTTATATTGAAAACAAAAGCATAATTATGAAAGTTACGTTACGTATATGTATATGGACGACCATTTATTGTAATTTATGTTTTTCTTTTTATTGTGAAAATACATTTCCAATTAATCTAATAATTAGAAGTAAAAATGAAATTTTTTGATTTGATTTTATTTTTTTTGTATCAACCCCATGAAATAATTAATGATGAATGTGAAATGTGGTAGATTTGTGGAAGACAATATCTGAAGTATAATTTATTTTAATACCCGGGGATGGGCGGGGTGTCTGTGTAGGGCAGCAAACCTGAATCATGGCCACTGGACAAGTCCTTACTTCGATTGTAACGGCAAAGTGAAGAAATGGGTAATTACCTATGCATCCCCATTTTTCGGCTGGGACAGTTTGAAAGAGAAACTGGAATTCAAGTGAGTACCCTTGTATTAGTAAATCTGGTGTTTGAGGGTGTGTTTGAGTTTGTGTATGAGTAAATCGAGTGTGAGATAGTTCTCCCGGGAAACCTGTTTTGAATTTGATAATAAAGGAGGGAGGAAAAGAAGATCATATTTAACATTAAGACACTTACAGGGGTGTCGTTGCTGTTACCATGGCATTGGTCGATCTTGATATCAACCAGTGCGATGATAAATACTATGTGCCTAATGCCTTCAAAGGAACGCACAAGTGCGACAGGAAAACCTCATACGTAAGTAATTAAGTATCCTTCTTTCCATTATTAATGAAATCTTCTAATTGGATGGTTTCCAAAAATCAAATCACGCCTTATCAGAACCAAGTTTCACTTAAAAGAGCAGGCTAAAATTTGTAACCCAGAAAATATGTTTTGGGTAAGCGGCTTGAAGTTCTGAACGTTCAAATGAACGACATTTTTACTGATGGCTTTGTAAACTAGAAACAGTTCTGAAATGTTAATTCATTTATATTGAAAATAATAGTTTACAAAGTAAACTTCAAATGCATTATTTTAATTGTAGTTGGAACATTATTTGTTGATAAAATAAAACTAGGAAAAAATATTTCGTTCATTTGAACGTTCTGAACTTCAGGTACATTTGGGGATGTCTCCTGAGTATTTTTACCGAATATGAAAACAATTTTTAGGCTAAAATATCTCTATATATTTTTTAATCAATTTATGTGATTTTTTTAGAAAGAAACAAGGAACAAGTAATAAGTAAAATTTTCTCTACTAAAAACCTTTAATTTTGCGTCCAAAAAAGTTCTTACATGGTTAATATCGACTTTCAGTTCCCTTTCAGATTTTGAAAAATGTGTGAAAGACATCAGTTTTTTTTAATGCTACGTTTTTGGTACAGTTTAGGTAAAAGTTCTAAAAGGCAAGAAAAAGTTCATTGATTTCCGAATACTTGAAAAAAAGAATGTTTTAGCGTAAATAGTTCGGAAGTCTTACAGTAGATTCAATTATCTTTAAAACTAAAAGAATAAAATTTCTTTTATCTCTTACACAACAGAAGTTCTAGTCTCTTATGGCAAGCTGCTTTTTTTGGCACTTCAGTATAGATCGAATGTTTTATTAAAAACTTATTTTGTACCGTCAAACGGGATAATTTCGGACATGTAAGGTAAATTCGGACATTCCTAAACTGATAGTTTAAATTACTTAAGGTGATTTTAGCCAGAATCTGGAATCAGTTTAAGCCTTAACTGGTTCTAGATTCTGGTTAAAACCAACATAAGTAATTGAAACTATCAATTTAGAAATGTTCGTGCTTGGAAAAGCAAATCGTCAGAAGTCAAGATATAAAACTGTCATTTAGAGAAAATAGGGGAGGGTCGGGTAGCCCCGGACACTCATGACTTTCAAAAAACTGTACTATCTCCGGAGATAAATCATCATTTTTATCTTACAGAATTGTCTTGAAGTGTAATTTTGAAAATATGGACTCATATCTCTCATTAGATTAAAAAATAATCCGGTCTAAATATGTCGTCTCTAGAAAACAAGTGCATTTTGTGAAATATAAACCAACTTTATGATCAAATATTTGCATAGCTAAAAAAAATATTATGTTGATTGTTATTGGGATACATAAATTCACTTTTGAACTATGTGACCCGCAATTTTTATTTAATTATTTCTCGTATTTTCCTATTTATAGCAGTTTTACTGAAAAATGTCACAGTCGGGTAGCCGCGGACATTTCGAGGCGGGTACCTCCGGACAGATTTTTTCATGCTTGATTTCATTTGTTTTCTGTCAAAAATTGTCAAATGATAAATAGGCACTAATAACCTAAATGAATTAAGACTGTAATAACCTACATCTGTGCTGATTTTCTTACTTTCGGTGAGTATTTTTGTTCTGTTTAATGGTTCTTGTAGTTTTAAAGTAATGTTTTTAATAAAATGGCCAAATGTTACGAAAATCTCGGTGTCCGGGGCTACCCGACAGTATTTTTTCTTAACCTATTTTAGGCCTCATTTCAATAGCCTTTTTTTCTTTTACATCAAGTTTGTTTCTTATACATCTAATTGCAAATTGTTGCTAGAAGCCCTGACATTATAACTAACCTTCTATATTAATATTTTGATCACTATCAGCTAAATTATTACCAAAAAAGCTTAAGTGTCCGGTACTACCCGACTCTCCCCTATATCAATTCTTCGTTGTCACTTTATATATTTCTAATTATTAATACAATTAATTAATTTTTGACATGCAATTAGTTAGACTGAAACAAGTCAATTACCATAATTCGATTATTTAATTTGTAAAAAGGATTCCTCAGAAAGCAGTCTGCTGTAAGCGACTATAACTTCTGTTCTATGAGGGCTAAAATCAACTTTTTTTAGTTTTAAAGAGAATTGAATCTACTTTAAATGATTTTGATACAACTTTCATGTAGGATGTTCATAGGACAAGATATTATGCGAAAATTAAAAGATTTAGCGTTTTATTTACTAAAAAATCTCTTTAGGAAGTCATAACTTATTCGGAACTATTTACATTAGAACATTCTTTTTTTAATTTAAATGTCTAAAATCTAAAAGGGAGCGGAAAGTCAATAAATATTAATGACGTAGACACTTTTTTGGATGCAAAATTAAAGGTTTTTAGCTGAGAAAACTTTGCATATTGTTCCTTTCGAAGAAAATCACATAAATTGATAAAAAATAACAAATATCGAGTTATTTTAAAAGGGGACCAATTATTGTTTTCATATTCGGTAAAAATACTTAGGCGGCATCCCCAAAACTTAATTTATAGGGTACATTTTATTAACATTTTGTTTTGAACTAAAAATTTGTCCAGAAATCTTATTGTCGGTACCGGTAATTTTCGTCTGTTACTGACACCGACAATTTTTTTACCGGTACTAACAGTGTTTAAAAATAAACACTATAATTGATAACTTTAGTCTGCTCTTTTAAGTGAAAATTGGTTCTAAGGAGGCGTACAATGTTATGGTTTTCAAAATATAAAACAGGGTTGCTACAGGTAATGGAAATCCAGAAAGTGAGGGAATGTCAGGAAAACCCTGAAAGAGTCAGGGAATTGTCGATAAACTGAAGTTGAAGTTTAGGGGTTATCCCCAAATTACGCAAGGCGTTTTTTTTTTAAATTTCCAATACCCTATCCCAACGTAAAATACCGTAAGATTTGTTCTGAACTCCCCTTCCCGCCAATAAAATTTGGCTAAGATTTTATAAACTTAGGGAATGAACATGCATATGTAAATTCTGTTAATTAAATAAACGTGGAACTTTAATGAAATTAGATTTAGGAAAAAAATGTGTTAATAACAAGCAAGTCTTACAAATGTATAATTTTCTTATTTTATAATTTCTTTGGTTGAGGATTGTATTTAAAAGATTTATTATATGGAATGAGATTAAATTGATCTTGTGGTTAAAAATTAATTCTTTTGCGTTGAAAATTCAACGGTTTTTATGAAATCTCGTATTTTTGTCTTGAAAATTCAATTTTTTTTTTAAATGAACTATTTGGTTTAAAAGTAAAAAAAAAATTATTTTTGGTTGAAAAATCATATTTTCGGTTTAAAAATTCAACTCTTTTCTTAAAAATTGATCTTTTTTGGCATTCATCTTCTATCGTTAAAGTTTAATATTTTTGTGACAAATATGCAACTGGTGAATTAAAAATTAATCTGTTTTGGTTAGGGATTTAACTATTTTGTTGAAAATTCGTCTTTTTTGGTTGCAAATTCCACTAATTGGTTAAAAAAATTTCTTTTTTTGGTAGAAATTTAATCTTCTTGGTTGAAAATTCATCTGTTCTGTTGAAAATTTAACTATTTTGTTAAAAATATATTTTTTTCAATTCAGCTTTTGGGTAATTTTCTAACTGAAAATTTAACTGTTCTATTTTAAGATGAAAATCGATCTTTATTTGGTTGAAAATTAATTTCTTTGATTGTAAATTTAAATATTCCATTTTTGGTTGAACATTTATCGTTTTTAGTTGAAAATTTATGTATTTTGTTGAAAATTTGCCTTTTTTGGTAGAAAATGTATCTTTTTGTTTAAAAATTCTACTCTTTGGTTCAAAATGCATCTTTTTTTAAGATTCATTTATTGGTTATATCTTTCAAATTGATTCGATTTTTTCCTAAAATTTATAAAAAATTCTGCAAAATTACCTTAAAATCTTTGAGATTATTTTTTTTCATTTTGAAAATCTTTTGAAATGTTTTGAATATTTTTTAAATATTCTCTTAAAACTAATTTTTTTTAAATATAAGTCATTTTAAGTTTTCCTGGGAATCTAGAGAAAATTTTTTGATTCTCTTGAAGCCTTTCAAAATTCTTAAAAGGCTTATTTTTATCAAAATTTTCAAAAATTTAAATTTTTAAAAAATTAATTTTGCAATCAACATTTTATAACAAATCTTTTCAAACCATCCAAACCTTCTAAATATGTTAAAAAATTATTCGAATTTTTCCTAATTATAAAAAAAATGCTTGACAATCTTCCAGATTCTTTTTGGAAAATTTTTGGAAATTTTTTCAAATATTCTCTTATAATTAATTTTTTCAGAATAAAAAATAATTTAAAAAGTTTCCTAGTAATCTAAAGAAAATGGTTAAATTCTCTTGAAACCATTCAGCATACTTAAAAAGCTTCCCTTTCTTTCAAATACTCAAAGATTTACATATTAAAAAAGTCCGTGTCTAGCTTCACCGAAATTCGGTGAGCTAGCACAAATATTTTCGGTGAGCCTAGACACTTCGGTAAAAAAAAGTTATATTTATATAACCTTAAAAATAAATAAACCTAGAAAATAAATAGTTATAGTGATTTAAAAATTGAAACATTGGATTTTTATAAACTGGAAGTTTTCCAAATTTAAACATTAGAAATAATTTCACTTTTACCCTAATTTAATTTAAATATCTTTTTTCAGTGCGTTCCAATACTAGGTAGGCATTTTGAAACAGGAGGTTACAAGTGCGAATGCAAACAAGGATTCGAGTATCCTTTTGAAGACCTAATAACTTATTTCGATGGGCAATTAGTCGAGTCTGAATTCACGAACCTAGTTCAGAATAAGGAAACAAGGTAAATTATTTATTTCTGCAATAATTATTAAGTAATCCTTTAATGTTTGAATTGTCCCTCTGAGCAAAGATAGTTTTACGAGTGCTAAAAAATATTTTCCAGATACGACATGTTCAAATGTCGCGTAGCTGGAGCTCGATGAATTTAAATTACCTACCAGAGGACGGATAATTTAAATTTAAAAAAAAAAATATTTTTCAGGTATGATATGTTCAAATGTCGAGTAGCCGGTGCATCATCGATACAGGCCAGCTGGATTTTATTAATATTAGTTCTAGCAGCTCTCTATCCCTTCCAACGCAGATAAAAAAATGTTTAAGATCTCAATACGAGGAAAATTAAATGCCGTCCAAATATTTTTAAAAAAGTTCAAATGCCGTCCAAGCAGATTTTAGAGATTGTAAATATTCTATAAGCCTTTTATATAACAAACTATGTACAACATCGATTAATTAGTCTTCGTTAAAATATTTAAAACGTTGACACTGTCCTGTAAATATGAATACTCATCGAAGATTCATAAAACAAAGAAAATATTAATACAGTTTCAGTTCAGAATCCAGAAAGGATTTTTAATAATTAAAGTTTGATCAATCACAAAACAATTCCCCAAGTGAAATCATTAAACGAAAAAGGCATTTCTATTCGAATTGCAACTGTATTTCGTTTTCATGTAAAAAGTACTAACGGCTGTAAGACAATTTTATGTTAAGCGTAACCGAATCTCGAGATTTTTTCCAAATGTGGAAATCTTCGGGACGACTGAAAAATCCGGAAAAATAAAATTCCCGATATTGAAAAATTTCTGAAAAATAAAATATTCGAAATATAAAATTCCCGAAATTAGATAATATTGTCGACAATTTGAAATTCCGAATTAGACAAATGCTAACAGTTTAGGAAATTACCTAACTTGAAAATTCGCCATAATATAAATATACTGAAATAACATTTCCGACATGAGTAAATTCCCGAATTATAAAATTTCCAAATCTAAACAAAAAAATTGTTAAATAATAACATAATAAATAAAATACTTTTATTTAATGAACATTGTGGGACGAAAAAACAAAATGATGTAAATCGAAATTAGAACTATATGGAAAAGTAGTGTATTAGAATTCTGAATTCGATTATTACCGAGTTCGAAAATTCCCGAATAATAAAATTCCCGACAGGAAATTCCCGAATTTAAACAAATAAGGAAACTGTTTTTTAATAAATATTATTTATTAATTAATAACATAATAATGAAATATTTTAATCCGAAACCATTTTCTAATGTTTAATTTTGTTTAAATTAGTGTTTGAATTCAAAATAAAAATAATTCAAATAAATACATGAACATTAATAATATATTTTTCATTGATAAAAATGTTTCATTGTTTTTTTTAATAAATAATATGTATTAAAAAATAATTTTTTTAAATGCTTAAATTCGGTAATATTATAATCGGTCGGGAATTTTCAAATTCAGTAACATTATAAACTCTTCGGGAATTTTTCAGTTTGGGATTTTTGTTTTTCGGAAAACATCTACTATCGTCAATTTTCAAATTCGGTAATATTATAAACTATCCGGAATTTTATTGGGACGACTGAAAAATTCCAAAAAGTAAAATTCCCGAACTCAAATTCCGGGGAAAATATTCGAAATAGAAAATGCCCGAAATTATAAAACTGTCGTAATATAAAAATACCGAATTGGAAAATTCCCGAACCGTTTATAATATTACCGAATTTGAAAATTCTCGAATAATAAAATTGCCGAACAGTTTATAATATTACCGAATTTGAAAATTGCCGAATAATAAAACTCGCAACAGAAAATTGCCGAATTATAGAATATCCGACACTTTCAATTCCCGACACAAGAAAAGTCCCAAATTTAATCAATTAAAAAAATTGTTTTTTAATCAATATTATTTATTTATTAAAAATACAATAATAAAAAAATGTTGATCAAAGAAAACTTTTCATTTAATGTTTAATTTATTGTTTATATATATATATATATATATATATATATATATATTCTTTACATTTGAAATAACAATTGAAAAAAAATTTCTCAA
>CAKNYM010048867.1:118376-156042 GCA_932195095.1 Andricus curvator
CTTTACATTTGAAATAACAATTGAAAAAAAAATTCTCAATTCAAGTTTTTTTTTAATGTGCATATTAGTTTTTTTAAATAACTGCACTTGTAATAAAAATCTTGTTCTTTTGCATTGAGAAATATTTTTTTTTCAATTATTGTTAGTTCAAATTGAAACAATAATTTAAAAAAAGCATTGAACATCCAAAAAAAAATTTTGATCAAACTTTGGAAATTTCGCAGTAATTCGGAAATTTTCAAATCCGTTAATAATATAAATTGTTCAGGAATTTTATTATTCGCGAATTTTCGAAGTCGGGATTTTTATATTTCGGAAATTTTGTAATTTCGGGATTATTCTATTTCAGGAATTTTACAGTGTCCAAATAATAAAATTTCCGACAGAAAATTGCATTATTATAAAATATCCGACACTAGAAAATTCCCGAATTTAATCAAAGAAATTGTTTTTAATAAATATTGTTTATTAATTAAAAATACAATAATATTTTGATCCAAGAAATTTTTTTAAAATTTAATATTTTTTTAAATTATCGTTTGAATTTAAAATAATAATTTAAAAAATGCATTCAACATTAAAAAAATATTTTTCCTTGGTCAAAATATTTCATTATTGTTTTTTTTAATAAGTAAATAATATTTATTAAAAAATAATTTTTTAAATGTTTATATTCGGCAATTTTCTGTCGGAAACTTTATTATTCGGGAATTTTCAAATTCGGTAATCTTATAAACTGTCGGGAATTTTTCAATTCGGGATTTTGTGTTTCTGCAATTTAGTGTCGGATATTTGGTAATACCTGCATTTTTTATTATAAACTATCCTGAATTTTATTATTCGTGAATTCTCTATTTCGAATATTTTTTTCTCCGTATTTTTCAGTCGTCCCAAATATTCAGCGATATCTTCCGCCCATTTAAAACTAGAAGGTTAGTGCCTTTTTAAATGTGTGCCCAAAGCGAAAAGTCGTATCTATACCTATTATGTAAATGTGCCTTGATAAATTCTGCACATTTTTCTTATACAATTACTCCAATTATGTAATTTTTTAATGTTCTACGTCCAAGCAAACATTCTATTCAATAGCAGAAGCTCGTAATTTCTGCAGACCTTTTTATGTTTTATATACAAACTTGGAATAAAAACTTATAAATTTGTAAGCAGGTTTTTCATTACCCTAATTTAGAACCTCAAACATTATTAGTATTAGAAGTTTCGAAAATTAATTCATCCTACAAGTTGACCAGATATTGAAAAAATTTAATTGCAAGTAAATTTTTGTGGAAATGAGAATAAGAAATAAAAAGGTACTTACGAATGCCCATCATGAAACTCGTATCTGTATTTTGATTATCCAGAAGACTAAGTGCATACCATGTGTCTCAATTATTCATAAAATGGAGTCGAAGATTCAATTTAAAAGCGTCGCGGAAGGTCTACAATTTCCTAATTTTACGCAAAATAACTTTCAGGTTCAGTCAATAAAATTTCACAGAATGTTCTTTTTTTATTTCAAAACAAACTACGAGCGTTGCTACCGAATCAACTGGCTGGGAATCATGCGGATCATACGATTTTTTCTTCTCGATTGATGAAGATAGCAACGAACTGTAACATTGACAACGTGAAATCAGCCAGCATTCGAAATTTGAATGATACGAATCATTTTCATTTAATAATTTACAGCACGTTTTATGATTTTTAAAAATAAAGGATTTAAATTTTAACGTTCTGGAAGCTTTAAATAGACCTGAAAGACCTAGCTTTTCATATCTTGAATACGGATACGGAAGTACTGGTGTCGCCAGACGCCATGACACTTCCCGCGAATTTCACAAGATTTGAAAACATTTAAATTTAAAATGGTCTTAAATTAGTAGTTTCACAGTTTTAATATCACTAGCTTTAAAAACTTTTAAAGAAAATTATGTTATTTTACCGGATTTTAACAAATTTTAGAAAAACTTCTAGTCAGTTTAAAGAATTTTTAGAAGTTTGGAAGAAATTTAAAACTATTTTATGAATTTTCGGAAATCCTTTCATGTTTTGAAATATTTTTAAATTTCTTCCAAGCTTCTAAAATTCCTAAATATCTTTTAAACTGACTTGAATTTTCCCTACAATTTTGAAAGTTTTCAGAATTAAACAATTGCATTACAATCTTGAACACTAGAAAATTTCCGACAATTTATGATATTAGAGAATTTGTACATTCCCGAAAAGAAATTACTGACATTAGAAAATATCCGACATAATAAAATTGCCATCACAGGGAAATTCCCCAATTACGAATTTCTCGAATCAAACAATTTTTTTAATCGTTAAATAATAAATACTTTCTTTTCATGGAAATATTTTTTATTTTATTGTTTATTTATTATTTAAATCATTTTTTAGATTCGGGAATTTTCAAATTCAGTATTATTATAAAATGTAGGGAATTTTATTATTCTGGAATTTTCTAATTTGGGAATTTTTAATTTAGTCATCCCATTTTTTTAAATCTTTTCAAATGTTTTAACGTCTTTTTGAATTTTCTTTAAAAATTCATTTTTCAAAATCTCTCTTGAAACTTTTCGAAATTCTTAAAAAGCTTCAAAATTTTATTTCTAAATCTTAAAAAATCTACATTTCATTACAAATTTTTTGAAATGTTTTCAAGTTTTAAATTATTTTTTAATATTTCCAAAACTTCTAAATATCTTTTAAACTTACTCGATTTTTTTTTTAATTTTGTATTCTTGAAAACACTTACAAAGCTTCTTTTTTCGAAATCTTCAATAATCTACATATTGTTAAATTTTTTTTGAAATCTCAGCCAAGAACAAACTGAAAACAGCCACTTTTTTGAAAAGGAAAATTTGTATGTAAAAGTTTCAAATATTTAATCGGATATTATATCCATTTGTAGTTACAAAATTAAATGAATCAGATAGAATAATATAGAAAATGAAAAAATCAATTTATATAGTTATGACCTTGCTAATAAAAAATTATTGCCAATCATTTTTTTTTATTTAACGAATTTGTTTCGAAAATGCACCACTGAGAGGTACAATAAACTTTGTTTGTGATTATAATATATATAAATAATTACTGAATTGCTAAAAAGTGTACTGCCAACCAATCTAGCACTTTACCTAAAAATAAATTTTTTTCTTATATTCAGTCTAATCATATACTTATTTATATGCTTGATACTTATTATATTTAAAATTAAAATTTTTTTCACAGATAAAAGGTCAATGTCTAGAACATGTTACTATAGATTTATAGGTCAAATATTAAGCAAACCGATTAGAAAAAAATACATTATTGTTGAATGATTCTCAAAAAAAAAAAAAAAAAATCCCTGTGCTCACGTCTATATCATAGTCTATCAAAACGATTAGTAACAAATGTTCGATATCATGAACAGTTTTTAAAATTTTACAGTTTATGCCATCTCTGAATTTTCATTTTTGACACCAAATACGTAATACAAGGTGCCTTTAAATCCTGAAAAAAAAATTCCCTGACAACTCCATTTTTTTCCAAGTATCTCAAGTTTTTTCCAGGTATAACTTTTCATAGTACGGAGCCATTCAAATATTTCGCATTTTTAAAAACAATCGACTCGGATAACGTATACAATTACGCGAGTTTATTTTAAATTTTTTTTTTTTTTCATTTTCTAGGGATTCAATTAATATGTATGATTTAGAAAGCTTTGCAAAATTATATTACAAGATGTTCTTAAGTATATTCATCAATTAACTAAATAATAATAAAAATCTAATTAACCATTTCTTTAATTTGTCTCCAGTCTATTAATTTTAATAACAATTTAATGACATTTTTATTTTATCTTCTTACACTTATGGCCAACAGCCATACCACGCTGAAAAAACCAGTTCTCGTCAGATCACTGAAGTTAAGCAGCGTTGGGCGCGGTTAGCACTTGGATGGGTGACCATTCGAGAAAACTGAGTGCTGTTGGCACATCGTGGGTGTGGTGAGCCCACACTTGTAGTTATTTACTACAAGTTATCAACCTAGAAACACTACCCGAATCGGGTAGTGTCACGCCTACCCCGAAAGGGAAATGGCTTAATGGTATACATACACTTAAAATGTAATGCATATTTAGGAAAAAATAATGTGGGTACTATATTAAATTCAATTTAAACCGCTTAAAATTCCTAACTTTTAAACTAAAAATATTGCATTTTCAAAAAGATAAAATAATTTTTAACCAAATAGTTGAATTTTTAACTGAAAAGATTAATCCCTACCAAAAAAAAACACGATTTTTCAATAAAATGCATAAATTCTTCGGCAAGTAGTTTAATTTTCAACTAAAAAAGATGCATTTCAACCAAAAATAGAATAATTAAATTTTCAGTTAACAAATTAATTTTCCACAAAAACAAATTTTCAACCAGTCATGAATTTTAAACTAAAATGACAAATCTTCAACTGGAATAGATAAATTTCCAACCAAAAAGATGCATTTTTAACGATAATGATGAATATTTAACTGGAATACTTGAATTAGCAACCGACAAGATGAACTTTCAAACAAGAAAATTAATTTTCAACCTAAGAATACGATTTTTCAACGTAATAGTTGATATTTCAATTAAAAAAAATAATTTTCAACAAAAAAAAAAAAAAATTTCAACTGGAATAGTTAAATTTTCATAAAAAATTTTAATTTTCAGCCAAAGAAAAAATTAATTTTAACAAAATAGTTCATTTTGAACCACATAGGCGAATTTTCAATGAAAATGATAAATCTTCAACCAAATAGTAAATTTTAACAAAAGAGTTTAACTTTTAATCAAGTAATTAAATTTTCATTCCAAAAAGATGAATTTTTAATGAAAAATGTAGTAGTTGATATTTCAAAAATCTGAATTTTTAACCAAGATAATTAATTTTCTACCAAAAAGAACGAATTTTCAAAAACATACATGAATTTTCAACAAAATACACGAATTTTCAACAAAATACACAAATTTTCAACCAGATACTTGAATTTTCACCTAAAAACGAATATTCAACAAACTTGCTAAAAGGAGTAATATAAAGCTATTTTTACAAATGAAGAATCATTGTTATTCAATTTTATGTTGAAATTGAAAAAAAAATTAAGTACGCTCTGGAAAAAATTCCCTGACTCTAAAAAATATTGCCTGACATTTCCAGGTTTTTCCAGGTATATATAAATTTTCTGACAATTCCAGGTTTTCCAGGTAGGGTAGACATCCTGTAAAATTTTAAAAACTATTCAAGATATCGAAAATTATTGCAAAGCGTATCGAGAATCTGTTGCTACTGACTTCTCGTGAAATTTCTGTACCAATCGGTTCGACAGATTAGGATTATTATTATTAATTAGTATTATTATTATTGATTAGTATTATTGTGGAATTATTGTAAAAAAATTACATTTTTCACAGGTGCTCACTTTTCACAGGTGCCATTTTTCCTATATTTATAAATATTTTTATCTGTTTGCACCTATTTTTTAAAAAATTTTGGGTTTTTGTTCATAGTCGCATGCCTTTCCACGCGCCCTTTAGCAACGTGGAAATTCATATCCAGTCTTAATACATTCCTTGATCTCTTATTTTTATATTTTCATATTCTTTTGTGTTAACCACAATTAAATATGTATATTTTAGGCGGTTTAGACATTTTTTTGTTTTTAAAAATCGAATTGTCTAAAATGATCTACTTTTTGGCAATCACCCGTAACATTCTGAGTGAATTTAAAAAGCCATTTAAAAAAAAAATTCAATTTTTTCATAGTTTAAAATAAAAGTCAAAAGAGCGGATGAACAGTCTCATATATTTATTTGTCTACTCCAACAGAAATAAATACTTAATATTTTCATAAATCGATTTCAACTTATAAAGTCCAAAAGATCTATTTACAGTAGTTTAATAATAACAGATTTAATATTTAGGACATAGATAGGTACTATGAAGTCATATATTACAAAATTTCATTAAAATTGGAACGCTTGGGCAAAGTTACAGACTTTTGGGCAGTGGGGTATAATTATTTTACTTATCTTCTTTTTCTGCGGAATATTGATGTCTGAGAAATCTGTATCCTTGAGTTAATTGTGCACCTTCATTAACGAAGTGGCAACCGAACAGAAGTAAATTGCGTGGTTGTACTTTCAGCGCAAATCGCATGAACATAGCTGAGTATAAACACAGAGCTGAAAATAAATACATTGTCAAATCTAAAATTGTAACATATACACTTGTAAATAATAGTATGTAATTCTAATTATTATTTTTATTTGGCTCTCCAAACAGAAGAAATAGGCTGATTTTTCGCGAAAATAGGAGAATAAATTTCTGTTTAATAAAATTATTGTAGGTGCCATATTGAATTCTACATGAAACGAATTTTCAACAAAATAGTTAATTTTTCAACCAAAGAGATGAATTTTCAACAAAAATGATGATGAGACTTCAACAAAAAAAAATGAATTTTTAACAAAGTAGTTCAAATTTTAATCAAGTATAGTTGAATTTCCATTCAAAAAGATGAATTTGCAACCAAGAAGATCAATTTTCTACTAAAAAAGACGAATTTTCAACAAAATACATGAATTTTTGACCACATAATTGAATTTTCATCTAAAAATATCAACTTTAAAATAAAAATAGAATAGTTCAATTTTTATTTAAGGCAAATACTTTTCAATAAAAAAAGACGAACTTTCAACAAAATAGTTAATTTTTCAACAAGAAAGATGAATTTTTAACTGAAATGATGAATCTTAAACCAATAAAATGAAGTTTTAACAAAGTATTTATAACATTTACAACCAAATAATAAAACTTTAAAACAAAAGAGACGATGCTGCAACAAAATAATTGATTTTTTAACCAAGTAGTTGAATTTTTATCTAAATAGTTGAGTTTTCAACCGACAAAGATGAATTTTCAACCAAATGGTTGAATTTCAAACAAAATTATTAAACTTCTACTAAAAACAGTTGTATTTTCAACCAAATAGTTGAATTTTTAAGTAAAAAATTGATTTTTTAAGACAGTTGAATTTTCAACAACAAAGTTCATTCAAATCAAGAAAGATGAATTTTCATAAAAAAACATTTCTACGAAAAATATGATTTGTTGACCCAAAAGGACAAATTTTCTATTCAAAACGACGAATGTTCAACAAAACAGTTGAATTTTCGATCAAAAAATATGACTTTTTAACAAAATAGTTTAATTTTTAACAAAAAAGATAATTTTCAACCAAGAAAGGTGAATTTTAAGAAAACATTTATTTTCAAACAAATGATCGAATTTTCAACAACAAAAAATTAAACTTCATCCAAAAACTGTTGCATTTTCAACCATGAAAGATTACTTTTTAACAAATTATTTGAATTTTCAACAAAATAATGAAATTTTTAACGAAATAATGAATTTTTTAACCAAGAGATAAAATCCGATCCACAAATATTTTAGTAGACTTTTTAACCAAAAAGATTTTATATCAATTCAGTTCGCATTTGAGCGAAAAAACGAGAAAAAGAGGAAGTTTCTTGAAAAAAGGAGGAAAAAAAGAGGTGAATAAGGGAAAGAGTTAATTAGTTATCTTATAAATTGCCTTAGAAAATTAATAAAATTATGACAACTTACCATGGCAATTTATGACTTTAAATAGCACGAATTCTGTAAATATTCAGCATAAAATAAAAATCGTTCATAACTTCAATAATAATAAAAGTTTATCTTGATGTTTATTGTTTAAACATGAAGAAAGATTTATGATGGTCGACGTTACGAAATTTTTTTATTTTACGCTGAATTTCTACAAAATTCGTGCTATTCTAGGTTTTTGTGCACGTTATGAAAAGTATGAAAAATTGAAATAAACACAACATTTCCAAGAACTTTTTCTCACAAGGTTTGCCTGAAACTGTTAAGAGCTGCAGAATGACCATATCTTATTTTTAGATATAATTATATGTGTAAATCACAATGCAAATATTTCGCATTTTTTTTAAACAATCGACTCGGAATTTGAATAATAATTCAAACAAATTTTTATTTTATCTTCTTATGCCACTTACAATTCAGTGCTTCAAATTGTTAACATTGTGAGTAGAAATATTGCATTTTCAAGAAGATCGATGAATTTTTATCCAAATAGTTGAATTCGAAAAAAAGAGAGATCAATTTGGAACCAAATAGGTAAATTTTGAACTAGAAAAGATTATTTTTCAACCAAAAATGTAATATTTAAATTTTTAGTTAAAAAAAATTATTTTCCACTAAAAAAACAACAAATTTTCAACAAAGGCGATGAATTTTCAACCAAAGTGATGAATCTTCAACCGGAATAGATAAATTAAAAAACAAAAAGATGAGTTTTTAACAGAAGAGTTTAAATTTCAGTCAAGTAGTTTCACTTTCAACGAAAAAGATGAATCTTTAAATAAAATGATGAATATTTAACTGGAATACTTGAATTTTCAACCAAAAAGATGAATTTTCAAACAAGAGGACTTGGAAACAATAAGACTAATTTTCTTCCAAAAAATACGATTTTTTAACATAATACATGAATTTTCAACTAAAATGCTGAATATTCAACAGGAATAGTTAAATTTTAAATAAAAAAGATGAATTTTCATCTAAAATGATGAATCTTTAACTGGAATAGTTGAATTTTAAACCAAAAAGATGAGTTTTCAACTAAAATGATGAATTTTTAACTAGATTAATTAAATTTTTTAGTCAAAAATATTAATTTTCAACCAGGAAAATTAATTTCTATAAAAAAGACGAATCCTCAACTAAACAAGATAATTTTTCAACATAAACTTGAATAGTTAAAGTTTTAGATAGAAAAATTGATGTTCAACCAAAGAGATAAGTTTCTAACTAGAACGAAGGAATAGTACTTACATTTTCAGAAAAAAAACTAATTTTCAAGAAAATGTTGTTTTTAAATAGTTAAAAGTTTCAACTGGAATAGTTAAATTTTCAGCAAAAAAAAAAAAATTTTCAGCCAAAGAAAAAACGAATTTCAACAAAATAGCTCATTCTTCAATCAAAGAGATGAATTTTTTTCAACCACAAAAGACCTTTCAACCTGAGTTGAAAAATTTTCAGTCAAGACAGAGAAAAAATTGTAAACAAACTGTTGAATTTTTAAGCAAAATATGAATTTTCAACTAAAAACGATCAATTTTTTCAGTTGAGAAAATTAATTTAAAAAAAAAGAAAAGAAATGCATTTTTAATAAAATAGTTAAATACAGTAATATAAAGCTACTTTTACAAATGAAGAATTGTTATTCAATTTTAAATTATTCAATATTCAAAGCTTTATTATTTTTATGTTCGGGAATAATAATTCGTTTTATATAAGAATTTTAATTAATGCAAACGAGAGAATAAGAGGTTATGTTCTCAGCAGATTCTAAAGGATTAAAACTTGAAACTTCCGCAAAATAAAAAGATAAAAAACCGAAGTAGGCCCTAATAGTAAATTTATTAAAAAATGTCATTTAGTCGACCTTCAGAAATAAACATTGTCAACTTACCTAATGTCATTTTTCCACTAATATATTTTGGGTCCCTCTGAATGTCAGCGATTGCTGCAATTGGAATCCCCCAATTTGCAAGCGGTCCCCAGAAATGTGTGCTATAGGAAAAAAGATAATGTGACACACAAATTTTAATTAAGAAAGAAGGAAAATATGTAATGAGCCTGGCAAAAAACTGCTACCTCACCTCGTCAGATAATCCCGAGTCTCTTTGCTCTTTAGCGTTTTTAGGATTCGATTCATTTTGGCAGTGGTATTTTTCCTAAATAGAAGAGAAATTAATAATTAATTTTGTTAATATTATGGAATATTAATTTATAAAAAGCTCACGATTAATAGATGAAAAATTCAGTCGATTACGAATCTACCAACATCCACAATACCGCGTCGACGTCTGGTGCATTCGTTTGATTCGTTTTATCTGCGCCTGCGCAATAGCTAAAAAACGATGTAAGCCAACATTGAAACTTTTCACGTGAAACTTGAAAGGTTTCATGGCAAAAGTTTCATATTGCATGAAACATTTGGGGGCTGGGGGAGGGAAAATTATTTTGCGCATGCGCAGATCAGTTTGACCAATAGGGACAGGTAGGGACAGGTTAGGATTTCTTTGATTTTATCAGTTTGAATTATCCCGCCGCCATATTTCAAACATTAGTTATTTTGACTTACTACCCGTTTCAAAAAAGTTTGGTTTGTTTTCGCCGCAGCAAGTGCAACAAACACAATTTGTTCACATTTTTTGTAATTTTCAGAATAAAAATATATAAAAAGATAGTCTAGTCAATCGTCTATTTGTGTAAGATACAAAAAAGTGACTTTAATTTAATAATTAAATTATAAATACGAAATGTGTGATGCTAACCTCAAATTTTCTTCTTTAACGATTTATGCGACCAAAATCTTATATTAATGTCACTTTTTTGTATTCTGTCCAAATAGACTATTGATTAGATTAACTTGGTAATTATTTTTATTCTGAAAGTTACGAAAAATAAGAATAAATTGTATTTCTGCAGAGAAGTTTTTGTCACACTTGCTGAGGGAAAACGGGGAAAACCGCGAAAACAAACCAATTTTTTTTTAACGAGTAGTAAAGCTGAGTGAAAATACCTAATGTTTCATGCAACTTTTCATCCATGGAGAATAGACATAAGGAGCCCAAAGTCCTGTACATTGACTTCACCAAAAACGAGCATTTTTCTGTCGGATGTACAATAACGCATCGAAATGCTAGATCTTCTCGAGCGCGGCGCTAGTGTGGTACGGGTAGCGATGGCCGCCGTGATGGTCCGTGTAAATATAACCTGTGACATAACCCTAAACGAAAATACAAAATTCCTAAATGGCTAAAACAATTTGTTGAGGCATTTAAAGAATATTGGAATTTAAAAACTGTTATATTCAAGTGGAAGTCCGATATCAGTTCTGTGATGTGTATGCGTACAAGATTGAAAACTGATCAGTTATATACTTATTGTTTTCCAGTTTTCCACGTTTGTGCAATAAATCTGAAGTACCTGTATCTTTGCTACCACGTCCATTGCAAGATCACTTCAATCACATAGAATCACCGATATTTCGAGATAAGTAAAATAAATTTTCTGCGTTTTAATAATAATTTACACATTTCTATGAAAATCACATTGGTAAACAATGTAAGATGTCAACATATACGGCGGCCATTTTTCTACGTGCAACACTAGCGCCATAAGTCGGGCAGTATTGCAACCCTTTTTATACGACAAAAATTTGCTTATTTTCGGTTACATTACTTTGGTCTCCTTATGTCTATTCTCCATGTTTTCATCCTTTTCATCGAACAAAGTTTCATGAAACTTCACATCCCTAGATCAGTGCTCCCAACGCGGGCACCTTGCACTACTGCGCATGCGATACATAAGGCGCTTCATTGGCTGCTGTTCGCGCGCTTATTTGAAATGTTAAAAAATACCATTTTAAAAATTTATTATTAATTATTAGAAATAATTATATTTTCAAATGTGCAAGTGGTACGTGGCTGGTTTTTAATATATTCTGAGCATTAGGTTAAAAAATAAAATGAATATTCCGAAAATAAAAATTATCATGTTATTTAATGTAATCTTTTCTTTATTTTTTAGAACCTAATGCTCAGAATATATTAAGAACCATCCACGTACCACTTCAACATGTTGAAAAAATTATTTTTGATTATTAATAATTAATAAAAAAAATTGTATTTTTTTACATTTCAAATAAGCGCGCGAACGGCAGCCAATGAAGCGCCTTATGCATCGCATGCGCAGTAGCGAAAGGTGCCCACGTTGGGAGCACTGCCCTAGATAAAAGGGATAAAGTAAGGATGGAAGTGGAAACATATTTTATACCGTATTTACGTGCTGTATTTACATTAAATTCGTAATTTATGTATGTCAGTTTATATCATTGATCAATTGTGTTGACTGCAACTTATTTGTGAAATATTTTACAAGTTTTGACATTGACTGACGATAATGTATTCCATGTTTTGAGCAATTCCTAACCTATAAATAGTAAGATAACATTATTTATATTTTTTGTTTACATATGTTTTTTTAAAGAGTCTTTACAATATTGACAATATTACATATACATATCTAAATCCATGTCACAATCTTTTTGTTGAATTGTCATTTCTCTTTAAATACCTATACTGATAAAGCCAACACATTTCCTCGCGATTGCTTTTCAATTTCTGTCTCTTAAATCCAAAATAGCATAAAAGCCATAAAAGCAATATCGTTGACAAAAGTGATATTTATTCCGAATTCGGAGTGGCTAAACCTATAAGCGAAGTGGAAATAGTTTAAGATGGTGGCAGTGCTAGTGCTGTCAAAACTATATTTTGAGTTTTGAAGTTCTCAGAAAACTAAATAAAATCTTATTGCCTATTGTTGAAAAAAATGAACTTTCAGGGTATAATAACATTGTATTTATTAATATTCAGTTTTATTATGTTCCTGCAAATTCAACAAGTTTGTTAAAAAGTCATCGTTTTTGGTTGAAAAATCTTTTTTTTTTAAATGGAAAATTCGATTCTTTTGGCAGAAAATTTCACTATTTCGTTGAAAGTTAACTTTTTCTTTGAGAATTCATATTTTCGGATTGAAAAGTCAAGATTTTGTAGAGAATAAAACAATTCTTTTTCTTTCTTGACTGAAACATCTTTCTGGGTTGAAAATTTAACACTTCTATTCAAAATTTATCTCTTGGGTTAGAAATTTCATGTAATTTTTTTAGTTAAAAATAAAACTCTATGGTTGAAAATTAATCTGTTTCGGTTGATACTTCAACTGTTTTGTTGAAAATACGTATTTTGTTGTTGAAATATCAACTATTACATTCCTCGTTTAGAATTTAACTTGGTTAAAAGTCGAACTACTTTGTTAGAAATTCATTTTCGGTTGAAAATTCAACTGTTTTGTTGAAAATTTGTCATTTTGGTTGGAAAATTTAACTTTTTAGTCGTAAATTAACTTTTTTATTAAAAATCCATATTTTTGGATTGAAAAGTTAAAGGTTTCGTAGACAATTAACAACTGTTTGTTTTTTACTTAAAAATAATTCTTGGTTGAAATTTCAACACTTTCATTAAAAATTCATCTCTTTAAATGTCCATTTCATTTTTGTTGTTGTTAATAATGCTACTCTTTGTTTGAAAATTATTCTGTTTTGTTTGAGAATTCAACTGTTTTGGTCGAAATATCAAACTATTATACATTTTTCGTTGAGAATTCAGCATGGTTGAAAGTCGAATTACTTTGTTTAAAATGTATTGCTTTGGTTGAAAATACATCGTTTTAGTTGAAAATTCAACCCTTAGACTGAAAATTTTAATTTTCAGTCTAAACTGAAGATTGACCTTTCTCATTTTTGGTTGAAAATTGAACTAATGCATTGAAAATTCATGTGTTTTTATTCAAAATTGTCTTTTTGGTAGAAAACTAATCTTCTTGGTTGAAAATGTATCTTTTTGATTAAAAATTTTATTATTTTGTTGAAAATTTAACAATTTTGTTAAAAAATCATCCTTTCCGGTTGAAAATTTAACTGTTTTGTTGAAAATTCGTCTTTTTGGGTTAATAATTCAATTATTTTGGTAGAAAATTCCATTATTTCGTTAAAAACAATTTTTTTTTTGGTAATTCATATTTTCGAGTTGACAAGGCACCTGTCTTTTAGAAAATTCCGCCATTGTTTTTCTTTCTTAACTGCAAAATCTTTCTTGGTTGAAAATTCAACAGTTATTGGAAATTTATCTCTACGGGTATAAATTAGATTTTTTGTTTGTTAATAATGCAATTGTTTGGTTGAAAAATATTCTGTTTTGGTTGAGAATTTAAATATTTTGTTGAAAATTAGTCGTTTTTGGTTGAATTCAACTGTTTTTTATTTAAAATAAAAATCTTTTTTATTAGAATTCATCTTTCTTGGTTGAAAATTCAACTACTTTGTTGAAATATGAGTAATTTCTTTGAAAGAAATGATCGTTTTTTATGGAATGGAGTTCTTTACAGGTTCTCAAGATTTTTTGTTTTTTGATCATCTTATATACTTTGTTGAAAGTCGAACTACTTCGTTAAAAATTAATTTTTTTGGTTGACTAAACATCATTTCAATTGAAAATCCATCTTTTGGATTGAAAATTTATATATTTAGTTAAAAATTGGTTTATTTCTCTAGTTGAAAATTAATTTTTTAAACTGCAAATTAAAATTTTCCATTTTTGGTATAAAAATAATCTTCTTGGTTGAAAATTAGTCTTACTGGTTAAAAATTTAATTATTTTATTGAAAATTTAACATTTTTGTTTAAAAATCATCCTTTACGGTTGAAATTCCAACTGTTTTGTTGATAATTCAAATTTTGAAGCGTTTTATTTTGGTTCTTCTACAACCTAAAGCGTCTTAATTTCTAAACGAAAAACATTAAAAATTATCAATTACAAAGCAGAACCCACTCAACTTGAACACTTTATTCTGAGGCCTTCAGAAAAAACTTTTACTACTACAAATTAAAAACTAAAAATGCTCAAGCTTGAGTGATTCATATAGTAAAATAATGGTTAGTTCTGGCATTTTAAGGGCTGCTTTCATTTGAAATTCTCTAATTTATCAATTTTCATTGAAATTATGCTCTTAAAGTTTTCATTTTAAAATTACTATAATTATTAAGGCTTTCAATTGGAAATTGTTTAATTCTGATAAATTTTTGTAAATTGTAAGTGTTCAAGTTCAAAAATGAGCCTTGTTAAAAGTGATTGATAAAATCGAGGAAACTATTCCCATTGTTAATTGAAAGTAATTTTTAAACAGAACTAAAGGCTGAACGTTTAAATTATAATTTATACGATTTTGAATTATTTAAATTAAAATCAAATAGTTTCGTATTTTTTTAACATAACATTATTCCAATTTTATTATTATATGTTATAAAATTATTTAGCCATAAAGGATTTTAATTGAAAATTGTATAATTTTGAAAAATGTAGATTTTAAACGACGAAATGTTGAAAGTTTAAATTCTAAATCCAAATTTATACAATTTTGAATTATTTAAATGAAAATAACATAATTTTGATATTTGTCAACATCACATTTCAATTTTAACCTTTTTTATTTTACATTTAGGTATTCATCTATAAAGAATTTTAATTTAAAATTGTATAATTTTGAAAAATTTATGTGATTAATGATAGAAAAATACTCAAGTACATCTAATATGAATAGAAGTGCAAAAAAATAATGCTAAATTTTGTTTATAGTGATCGACATCAAAGAAGAAATGATTTGATAAAGGAATATGCTTCAAAGACTTTTGCTCAAAGAGACAAGTAACGATTAATGAAAGACAATGGAGTATATTCAAACGGTAGGTTGGAAAAAAAGGAACACAGATAATTTAATAAAGATATAAAACATTAATTTCAAAAAGACTAAAGATAAAATCATCTTCTATGTTACAGGATAATACGAATTGCAATGGCAGTACGTCGACTGAAATTCAAGAACACAGTCTTGAAAATTGTCGACTCTGTGCTTCATTAATGCCCGACAATTTACTTTTGTCCTTTTGTAATACTGTTTATGAGGAAATTATTAATAATCTGCTTCCGTTCGGGGTGAGTATTCAAGGTGGCTACTCACCTGGAAAACCTGGAATTGGCAAGGAATTTTTATACTACCAGAAAAACCTGGAAATGTCAGGGAATTTTTTTAAGTCAGATTTTTTTCGAGGGCGCTTAAATTTTGTTTAAATTATAATATAAAATGAAATACGATGTTTTTTCATTTGCAAAAGTAGCTTTTTATTACTGGATTTTACTATTTAGTTGAAAGTTCTTGTTTTTTTTGTTGGAAATTAAGTTTTTTTTTACTGAAAATTTAACTATTCTATTTTTGGTTGAAAATTGATCTTTTTTAGTTGAAAATTCGTCCGTTTGGGTAGAAAATTAATCTCCTTTTTTAAAACTTAATCTTTTTGCTTGAAAATGTAACAGTTTGGTTGAAAATTTTTTTTCTCTCTTGACTGGGAAATCTTTCTTGGTTAAAAATTCGTCTTTTTCGTTGAATTAAATATTTTTGATTTAAAATTTAAATCTTTTTTGGTTGAAATATCAACTAGTACATTTTTCGTTGAGAATTTATTTAGTTTTTGTTGAAAATTCAACTACTTAGTTGAAAGTTAAAATATTTTCTTCAAAATTAATTTTTTTGGTTCAAGATTCATCAATTTGATTGAAAATAACATCTCATTGGTTGAAAATTTAACTATTTAATTTTTGGTTGAAAATGTATCTTTTGTAGTTGAAATTTCATGTATTTTGTTGAAAAATAATCTTTCTTGGTAGAAAATTAATCTTCTTGGTAGAAGATTCATTTGTTTGGTAGAAAATTCAAATATACCAGTCAAAGATTCATCGTTTTAGTTGCATTTGTATTTATTTGTTTCAGATTCAACTATTTCAGTTAACGATTCATTATTTTAGTTGAAAATTCATAACATTGGTTGAAGATTTATCTACATATTAAGTTGAACATTCGTGTTTTTTGGCTGGAAATTTAGTTTCTTACAGAAAATTTAACTATTCTATTTTTGGTTGTAAATTTATCTTTTTTAGTTGAAAATTCATGTATTCTGTTGAAAAATTCGTCCTTTTGGTATAAATTAATCTCTTTAGTTAAAACTTCATCTGTTTGTTTGAAAATGTATATTTTTTAGGTGAAATTTTACGTATTTTGTAGAAAATTCGTCCTTTTTTGTAGAAAATTAATTTTCTTTGTACAAAATTCATATTTTTTGTGGAAAATTTAATTATTCCAGTCAAGAATTCATCATTTTAGTTCAAAATTTACACTTTTGGTTTAAAATGCAACTATTCGAGTTGAAGATTTATCATTTTAGTTAAAAATGTATCACTTTGTTTGAAAATTCATTTTTCCTGTGGTTGAAAATTAATTTTTTAACTGAAAATTTAAGTATTTCATTTTTTATTCAAAATTGATCTTTTTAGTTGAAAATTAAACTATTTGGTTAAAAATTGACTTTTCTTAATTGAAAATTCAACTATTTGGTTACAAATTCATGTATTTTGTTGAAAACTCGCCCCTTTTATATTTTTATAGTTCAAAATTTATTTTTTGAATTGATAATTCAGTTTGGTAGACATTTTTTTTCTCTTGGCTGAAAAATCTTTCTTCGTAAAAAAATAGTCTTTTTTGGTTGGATTTAACTATTTTTGATATAAAATTAAAATACCTTTTGGTTGTAAAATCAACTACTACATTTTTCGTTAAGCATTTACCTTTATTTGTTGAAAATTCAACTACTTGGTTAAAAGTTAAAATCTGTACATTCAAAATGTATCTTTTTTAGTTGAAAATTCGTCTTTTTTGTAAAAAATTAATCTTGGTACAAAATTCATATTTTTGGTTAAAAATTCAACTATTCTACTTGAGGATTTATCATTTTAGTTAAAAATTCATCACTTTGGTTGAAAATTAATTTTTCAACTGAAAATTTAACTGTTCCATTTTTTGTTGGAAATTGATCTTTGTAGTTGAAAATTTAACTTTTTTATTGAAAATTGATTCTTAATAATTGAAAATTCAACTATTAGGTTGAAAATGGATCTTTTTTAGTTGAAAATCAAACTATTTAGCTGAAAATTCATATATTTTGTTGTAAATTCGCCTTGTATTGTAGATAATTAATTTTCTTGGTTAAAAATTAATCTTTTTTTTTTTTTAAATTCAATTATTCTAGTTAAAGATTCATCATTTTAGTTGAAAATGAATCTTTCTGGTTTACAATTTAACTATTCCTGTTTGAGATTCATCATTTTGTTGAAAATTTATCTTTTTTTTTTAGTTACAAATTCAATTATTTGGTTGAAATTCATGTATTTTGTTTAAATATCGTATTTTTTTGGTAGAAAATGCATCTGTTTTGGTTGAAAATTCAACTATTTGTTTAAAAATCCGCCTATCTTGTTGAAAATGCAATATTTTTACTTGAAATTATAGAAATTTGAAGCGTTTTAAATTGAATTTAATATAGTTTTTACATTCATTTTATTTAAAAGAGTATAATTATTTTCCTATTTTGTGAAAAATCTCCTTATTTCTCCTGATTTTACAGGATTTCTACTCATCTGGAAAATATCTTTCATTCAAAATATTAATATATTAAATATGCCCTGAATTTTAAGTAAATTAAGATCAATTAAAAATTTGTTTAAATTATTATTCAAATGAAAAAAACAGTTATTTAATATTACATATATGAATAGTACTATTTTAACACATTTAGATATTTGCAAGGAATGAAATATATATATATATATATATATATATATATATATATATATATATATTTATAATAAGTCGCGAAATTGCATAGGTACATATTTCGAGTATGTTGTTTTAAAAAATTCGAAATACGGGAATGGCTCCGTACTATAAAAAATTATACATGTAAAAATATTGAGATACCTGGAAAAAACCTGGAATTGCTTGAGAATTTTTTTCCAGGATTTGAGTAGAAACCCGGGTATTGATTTAAAAGAAAAAGTTCTCCAGATATTAACAAAACTAGCTGTGAATTGGATCTCGAGTGTTTCCACTTTGTATTTATAATTATATGGTGCTCATTTCACGAGTTCTTTGCTTCCCGTTAGAAAATATATTTGCTTCCTCATAGAGGAAGCACTAGTGATTTTTTTTAATAGTATAGACAAACCAAAGTCTTCATTTTGATCAATTTAAAAATATAAATTTACAAAAAATACAAAATTACAAAATAATACAAAAAATTTGTTGAATACAACGACGAATCAGACAAATAAAATTTTGTATTCAAAATGATAATTTTTTGAGCTGGAAAAGGGAAGGGAAAAGTTCTGTCACACCCTATCCTTTTCCCAGCTTTATGATTTCTTTACAAAAATTGTCAGAATTATTCTATTAGAAAATTTACGATCAAAAAGTCTTTTTTATTCATGCGTCAACTTTGAATTATGCCGATGAAAACAGTTTTTCTGTTTGAAACAGATGTTTCACATATTATAAATGAGCATAACTTCCTTAATCTTCACTGAAGTGTATTAATATTATAGATCAATCGATTTGCCTCGAAAGAAGGAATCTTTTTCGTTTTTGCATCAATTTTAAATTATGTTAGTGAAAAAAGTTTTACTATAAAAAACCGTGTTTTCAAATATTATGCATTACCATAGCTTCCTTACTCTTTAATAAAATGTATCAATATTATAGGTCAATCGATTCGTCTTGATTCAACACAACTTTTCTATTCTCGCGTCAACTTTAAATTATGAGGAGAAAATTTTTACTATAAAAATCAATTTTAAAAATATATAAATTACCATAGCTTCTCTACTCTTTAATAAAATGTATTAATATTGTAGGCCAGTCGATTCGCCTCGAACCAAGGAATCTTTTATATCCTTGCATCAATTTCGAATTATGTTAGTGAAAAAACTTTTACTATAAAAAACCGTATTTTCAAATATTATGCATGCCATTAGCTTTCTTACTCTTCAATAAAATGTATTAATATTATAGGTCAATCGAATCGTCTCGAATCAACACATCTTTTCTATTCTCACATCAACTTTAAATTATGAGAATGAACAAATTTTTACTAAAAAAATCGATTTTAAATAAAATATAAATGACGATCACTTCCTCACTCTTTAATAAAATGTATAAATATTATAGGTCAATCGATTCGTCTCGGACCAAGGAATCTTTTATATTCTTGCATCAACTTTGAGTGATGCTAATGAAAAAAGTTTTACTATAAAAAAACCGGTTTTTAAAATATTATTGAATGCTAAAAAAATGCAATAAATATTTTTCGAAAATCTTCGGTCAGTTTTAAGATATTAGTGGTGAAAATAAGCCCTCCAAATTTCATCAATTTATCTGAAATCGTTTTCAAGTTACCGTGTTCACAAAAAAGTGTGACATGCACACACACGTCCACGCACACACATCCACACATCCGGACAATTGCTTAGAACATTGTATTAGACATTTTTTAATTGAGGAAGGTTTAATTAAATGAATTAAAAATTTTTGTAAAATGTTACCATTACAAAGCTTCCTCTACGAGGAAGCAAAATATTAATGTAATATCATTTTTCCAGCTGCGTGTTGCAGAAGAGGATTATTTGCCAAAAAAAATTTGCCGGACTTGTATAGGAAAACTATTAGATGTTAAACAGATAGCAGAAGGCTTCATTGAAGCTGACAAAAAGTTAAAGGATGCGAGTCAAAAGAGTAATGTCGAAGTAATAACTATAAAGGAAGAAAGTCCAGTACCAGAAGCTCGGTTACATGTAGAAAAAGTATTTATAAAAAGTGATGCAGAAGTATCGCAAACCAATTTGCATACAGAAATTGAATTTAAGGATCCTCTCTTCATTAAAGATGAAGAAATTATTGAGATGGAAAAATCTTCAGAGCAAACTGAAGACAAAGTCGAGTTTGATGAGAAATTGAAAGACTGTTACGACCATCGAGAGATGGTGATTTCGAAGTAAGATTGTCTTTTGTAGCTAAGGGGCCATCTAAAAATTACTGAACACGTTTTTTGTCAATGTTTTTCCATTGAAAATTTTTTCAATCCCAAATCTATAAAATTGACTACATTTCAATTTTATATCTTAAAAATTGAACTATTTCAAAAAAAGGATTTAAAATATTTTCTATTATACACATTGAATATTTAAGAGTCTTCAATTTCAAATCTTAAAAATTGAAAAATTTTCCATTGTAAATCTTCAAAATGTAATCACATATTAAAAGAAAAAAGTTAAAAATGCATCATTTAAAACTATACATATTAAAATTTCAAGAGTCTTCAATTGTAAATCTTCAAATCAGAAGAATTTCAAACTGAAAATCGTTCAGATTTAATAATTTTCGATTGTAAGTCTTCAAAATGAAACTGCCCCCCCCCCAAAATATTGATAATTACGTACCTTTGAAATATAAATCTTGAAAATTGAATCATTTTCAATTCTACATATTCTAAATTCAAGAATTTTCAATTGTAACTCTTCAAAATTGTAGAAATTGTAAATATTTAAAATTGAAGAGCTTTTAATTTTGAAAACTTACAGACAATTTAAAATTATGCAAGTTTTAATTTGTATCATTCAAATTTCTGTAATTATGATGATTTACATATGGAATTTATTTAATTTGGAAGATTTAGAATTGAAAACTCTTGACTTTTGATCTTAAAAATCATCCAAATTTAAGAATTTGCATTTATACATCTTTAAAATGGAAGATTCCTCAATTTTAAATGATCAAAATTGAACTATTAAAAAAAGTTTTTAATTACATTTTTCTAAATTATACACATTAAAAAATGAAGAATCTTGAATTGCAAATCTTTAAGATAGACCCATTTTTAAAAGATATGATAAATTTCATGATTTTAAACTATAAACCAAAATCAAACAAGTTGGCGAATTTTAAAATGTTAATATCTTCAAAATAGATCAGTGTCAAAAATGGAAAACATCAGAAAGACTTAGAATTCGAGAATGACTCAGACAACTTTTTGTTTCAAATTAAAGAAACCGTCGCTTGAACATAAGATTTTTTCATATAACCAAAAATAAATTCAAAAAGAAGAAAATCATTTTAAATTAAAGAAAAATTTGTATTGGAACAAAAAACCATTTTTTGAACCAATTTTCTTTAAATGTTTACCAGGAACTTTTTAAACTGAGAACCAATGAATATTTTTCTTCTTAAATATTCATTTTTTTGGTTGAAGATTCATAATTTTAATAGAAAATTCATCTCTTTGGTTGGAAGTTGAACTACTTTGTTGAAACCTCCCTTTTTTAGGAAAACAATTTATGTTTATGTTGAAAATTCAACTATTTCCTTAAATATTTATGAATTTCGTTGAACAATTTCTTTTTTGGGTTAAAATCTAATTTTTTTAAACATTAAATTTAACTATTTAATTCAAAATGAACTTTTTTGTTGAGACTTCATATTTTCGGATTGAAAATTCAACTGTTTTGTATAGAAAATTCGTCTTTTTGTCTTGAAAATTCAACAGTTTGGTAGAAAATTCAACTATTTGGTAGAAAATTCAATTTTTTGTTGTTGACAATTCATATTTACGGGATGAAAATTCGACTGTTTTGTAAATTCGCTTTTTTAAATTGAAAAGGATTGAAAATTTTCATTTTTGGTTAAAAATAGATTTTTTAGTTTAGAAATTCAATTACTTGATTGCAAATATGTAGTTTGTTTAAAATTCAGCTTTCTTAGAAGAAAATTAATCTTCTTGGTTGAAAATTAATTTATTTGGTTAGAAATGTATGTATTTTATCAAAAATTCCTTTTTTTTGGTAAACAAATAATCTTCATGATTGTAACTGTAATTATTTGTTTAAAAAGCTATGCATTTTGCTGAGAAATCGTCTTTTTTAGAAGAAAATTGATCTTCTTGATTCAAAATTGATTTTTTTGTTGTTGAAAATGTGAATATTTGATTGAAAGTTCAACGGTTTTGTAGAAAACTCGTCTTTTTAGATTGAAATTTCCACTATTTGTTTCAAAATTTATTTATATTGTTGACACTTCGTCTTTTATAGTAGAAAATTAATCTTCTTGGTTCTCGTACTTTTCGGTATAATTGAACTGTTTTTGATTTAAAATTAAAATCTTTCCTTGGTTAGAATGTCAACTATTAGATTTTTTTCTGTGAATTCACCCCCCAGTTTTCATATATTATTTTTGGATGACATCGAAATAAATTCACGAAAAAAATTTAGTCAGCAAAAATTACGTTCGATAGGGGGTTGGGAGTGGGTCAAAACTTACGGACCCTAACAAAGGGGGGTACGTGGTTGAAAATTTCAGAATAAAAATTTAAAACAAGGTCTGATAATTAGGGCGCTTAAATTTGTCAAGGAAATTAAGAGGCCTTAAGTACTTTATGTGCCTGGTATAAAAATTTTCAAATGTTTAATTTGGTTTCTGAAATCTAGCGGGGGTGGAAAGGGGGGGGGGGGGGTTTGCCCCAATCGTCCCTCTCTGAATCCGTCCTTGGTATAAAATGTATTTAAAAAATTCAATCAAAGTTTGCAGGGCAATGTGCATCAAGTTCCGGGCCTAGAAGCGGCCTACGCAGGGAGACCTACCCTAGTGCTGCTTTTAACAAAACCAGCTGCGTGTAATAATAATCTAACGATTGAAAGTTCTTCGGGAACAACTAGTCATCAAAATGCAACCGGCTTATCAAAAAGCGTTGTTGCAGATGAAGCAATTTCAACTTATTATTCAAATGAAGATCCCAAATATGTAGTACGTAAATAAATTGAAGTTTTTTAGTTTATTATAATAAAATAATTTTGATGTTAATATTCATTATTACTTAGAAACTGGAAAAAAATATAACAACCCATACTGTTGTAGGCCTTAAGGAAGCTCCTCGACAGTGATACCGATGCAAAACTTGTCGTTAATGCTTACGAAAAAAATGGTTGCTTAATGCCTGATAAAGCGCGGACTACAATAGTTCGAGCATTTGTTCGTAAGAAAAAATATGAGCTGTTACAGCATTATAAGATAGGACTCAAGTTTGATGATTGGCAGTATGTATTAAAAAAAAATATTTTTTTTCTTCATCGCACTCACATTTTATAATACAGGGTGTCTAACTTACCTGGAAAACTTGGAAAACCTGGAATGGTCAGGAAATTTGTATATACCTTGAAAAACCTGGAAATGTCAGGAAATTTTTTCTAGAGCTTGCTTAATTTTCTTTAATTTGTAATATAAAATAGAATAACAATGATTCATTGGTAAAAGTAGCTTTATATTACTGTATTTAACTATTTTGTCAAACAAAATTTTTATGGAAATTAATTTTTTAACCTGCAAATTTAACTATTCTATTTTTGGTTGAAAAGTGATTTTTTTTTTAGTTGAAAATTCAAGTAGATGGTTGAAAATTCATGTATTTCGTTGAAAATTCGTTCTTTTTAGTAGAAAATTAATCTTCTTGGTTAAAAATTAATCTTTTTGCTTGAAAATTCAACAGTTTTTTTGCAATTTTTCTCTCTTTTGACTTTCCTTGATTAATAATTAAAATATTTTTTTGGTTGAAATATCAACTACTATATTTTTTCGTTCAGAATTCATCTTTTTGGAATCAAATTTTAATTACTTTGTTGAAAGTTAAACTCTTTCATTGAAAATTAATATTTTTAAACTGAAAATATAATTATTCTAGTTGAATATTCCATCATTTTAGTTCGAAATTCATCTCTTTCAATGGACAATAATTTTTTCAACTAAAAATTAAACTATTTAATTTTTGGTTGAAAAATTGTCCTCTTTAGTTGAAATTTCGTCTTTTTTGGTGGGAAATTCAATTATTATATTAAAAAGTTTATCATTTTAGTTGAAAATTTATTTTTTTCATTTAAAATTCAACTATTCCAGTTGAAGATTCATCATTTTTAGTTGAAAATTCATCTCTTTGGTTGAAGATTAAGTTTTTTAACTGACTATTTAAATATCCAATTTTTGGTTGACAATTTATCTTTTTTAGTTGAAAATTCATGTATTTTGTTGAAAATTCACCTTTTCTTTTAGAAATGAATCTTCTTGATTGAAAAGTCATCTTTTTGTTTAGAAATTTAACTATTCAAGTTGAAGATTCATCGTTTTAGTTGAAAATTCATCAGTTTCGTTGAAAATTAATTTTTTTAACTGAAAATTTAACTATTCCATTTTTGTTGAAAATTGAAGTTTTTCAGTTCAAACTGCAACTATTTGGTTAAAAATTTGTCGTTTTCAGTTGAGCATTCCACTACTTCATTGAAAATTCATGTATTTTGTTGAATAATATTCTATTTTGGTAGAAAATTAATCTTTTTGTTTGAAAATTCATCTTTTCGGTTGAAAATTCAAGTATTCCAGTTATATAATGTATTATCTTTTTGGTTGGAAATTCAACTATTCCAGTTGAAGATTCACCGTTTTAGTTGAAAATTCATCAGTCTCGTTGAAAATAATTTTTTCAACTGAAAATTTAACTATTCAATTTTGGATTGAAAATTTGTCGTTCCCACTATTCCACTATTTCGTTAAAAATTCATGTATTTTGTTGAAAACCCATATTTTTTTGTATAAAATTAACCTTTTGTTTGAAAATTCACCTTTTGGGTTGAAAATTCAAGTATTCCAGTTAAATATTTTGTTTGTTTGTTTAAAATTGAACTATTCTAGTTAAAGATTAATCATTTCAGTTGAAAATTCATCACTTTGGTTGACAATTTGTTTTTTTTTGGTTGAAAATTTTTTTTGAACCAAAAATTTAATTATTCAATTTATAGTTTAAAAATTATATTTTTTAGTTGAAAAATCGTCTTTTTGGTGGAAATTAAGCTTCTTCGATGAAAATTCATCTTTTTAGCTGAAAATTTAATTATTCTAGTTAAAGTTTCATCATTTTAGTTGAAAATTCACCTCTTTGGTTTATAATTCAACCATTTCAGTTGAAAATTCATAATTTTAGTTCGAAATTCAACTATTAGGTTTACAGCTTATGTATTTTGTTGAAAAATCATCTTTTTTGGCTGAAAATTCATCTTTTCGGTTGAAAATACAAGTATTCCAGTTATATAATTTATTATCTTTTTGGTTGGAAATTCAACTATTCCAGTTGAAGATTCATCGTTTTAGTTGAAAATTCATCAGTCTCGTTGAAAATAATTTTTTCAACTGAAAATTTAACTATTCAATTTTGGATTGAAAATTTGTCGTTTCCACTATTCCACTATTTCGTTAAAAATTCATGTATTTTGTTGAAAACCCATTTTTTTCTTTGTATAAAATTAACCTTTTGTTTGAAAATTCACCTTTTGGGTTAAAAATTCAAGTATTCCAGTTAAATATATTCTTTTTGTTGTTAAAAATTGAACTATTCTAGTTAAATATTAATCATTTCAGTTGAAAATTCATCACTTTGGTTGACAATTTGTTTTTTTTTGTTGAAAATTTTTTTTAAACAGAATTTAATTATTCAATTTTTAGTTTAAAAATTATATTTTTTAGTTGAAAATCGTCTTTTTGGTGGAAATTAAGCTTCTTAGTTGAAAATTCATCTTTTTAGCTGAAAATTTAATTATTCTAGTTAAAGTTTCATCATTTTAGTTGAAAATTCACCTCTTTGGTTTATAATTCAACCATTTCAGTTGAAAATTCATAATTTTAGTTCAAAATTCAACTATTAGGTTTACAGCTTATATATTTTGTTTAAAAATCATCTTTTTTGGCTGAAAATTAATCTTTGTGGTTGAAAATTCAACTATATGATTAAAAATTCATCTATCTCATAAAAAATGCAATATTTTTACTCGAAAAATTTGGAATTTGAAGCAGTTTAAATTGAAGTTAATATAGTACCCATATTAATTTTACTTAAATTTGCACTGGATTTTAAGTATAAGATAAAATAAAAATTTGTTTGAATTATTATTCAAATTCATGAACTTCAGAGACAAATTCAAGAAATGATTAATTATGTTTTTAGTATTATTTAATTATTTAAATTATTGATGGTTCTAATATATTGAAGAATAGCTTGTCATATAATTTTTTAAAGCCTTATGAATTAAACATATTAATTGAATCCCTAGAAACTGAAAAAACCTTATTTATAATAAACTCGCGAAATTGTATACAATATTTCGAGTCGATTGTTTTAAAAAATATGAAATATTTGCATGACTCAGTACTATGAAAAATTATGCCTGGAAAAAACTTGAGATACCTAGAAAAAACCTGGAATTGTCAGGGAATTTTCTTCGAAGGCCTGAGTAGACACCCTGTAATAGTAAATAATTCTTTTTAATATATTTTTTGTTTATTCTCCAATTACCTCATAGAGTTGATAAGGAAGAGTTCAAATATCTTGCCTCGGAAATCGAAAGGATTTTTCCTACAGAAAGTGCAGCTACTTATTACAAATCTTTCAAAGTAGAAAACGGTACAAGGATTGGCGAAAGTGGGAAGCTTCTTAACCATTTTGAATATGCAAAAGGAAAGCTGAGATCGGAAGGAATAATAAAACCTTCAGTGAAACTCAGTGAACGAACAGATAGCCCAAGGCGGATTGTTATATTACTTGACCGTTAGAATACTTTATTTATACTTGTATCTTATGTCGTAAGATTGCGCACTTTTCAGGGTACTTACATTATTTTCTTTCAGAATTGGTAAAAGACAAACTCGATTATTTGGCAGTTAACTCGGATGATCCGGACACTGTTAAGAAGTATTGGCTTGATACCCATGAGGCGAGACAAAACATTCTTCAGTCAGAAGTATCGAGTGTCGATATGTATTTAAATCGTTTCAAAGCTTTACGAGAGCAGCTAGGACGGGAACTTGTATGTTGATTATATACTTTTAAAATTTTATTTTAAATAGATTATTATTAAACATCAGGGCTGCCACACAGTCACTTAAATCCCTTTTGGTCACTTTTTAGTCACTTTTTTAAGAAAAAGTCACTGTAGTCACTTAAAAAAAGTTATTTTAGTCACTTTAATTCATCTCATTTTAGATTTTACCTAAAAAACAAAGAAAATTTCATTAATCTATGTATGAAATCTATAGTAATCTATGGTATGCAAATGCTGTTTAATATCAGACTTCACACTCTTCCCCTATTCCCCTCTTTTCTCCTATTTCAAAGAATTTCCCTTCTTTCCCATATTTTCAAGAAACTTTCTCCTTTTCTTGTTTTTTTTTCCTAAATGCGAACTGAATTAATAGAACCCAATAAGGAAATCCAACTATTTTTGTTTGAAAGTTAATTATTTTTGGTTGAAAATTGAACTGCTTTGTTAAAAATTCGTCTTTTTGAACATAAAATTGATCTCTTTTGGTAGAAAAGTTATATTTCTTAGTTGAAAATTAACTTTTTTGCTAAAAATGCAACTGTCTTTTAAAAAGTTCGTATTTTTTGCTTGCTTGAAAGTGCAACTGTTTGGTAGTAAATTAATCTTTTTTGATTGACAATTAAACTATTTGGTCGAAAATTCAGCTGTCTTGGTTGAAAATTACATCGTTTCTTGAAAATTCATATTTTCGGGATTAAAAATCAAAGGCTTGCGAAAACATTCAACTTTTTAGCTTAAAAACTCAACTGTTTTCATACAAACTTATCTATTTTGGTAGAAAATAATTATTTTTTTGGTTGAAAATTCAACTCTTTAGTTAAAAATTAAGTTAACTTGGTCGAAGATTAACTTTTTTGTTTAAAATTCATCTCTTTTCTGGAATAAATGTCATCTTTTATTTTCATCTGATTAGCAATTAATAATCTATTTTGGTTGAGGTTTCAACTATTTTGTTAAAAATTAATTTTTGCTTTTAAAGATTTATCACTTTAGTTGGAAATGCATCTATTTGGTTGAAAATTGAACTATTTTGTTGAAATATCGTATTTTTTAGTAGAAAGTTCATCTTTTTTCCTTGCAAGTGTAACTACTTGGTTTTAAACGCAACTGTTTGGTAGAAAATTAATCTTTTTTGATTAGCAACGAAACTATTTGCTTAAAAATTCAGCTCTCTTTGTTAATAATTACCTCTTTTTTGAAAATTCATCTTTTCGAGATTAAAAGTCGATGGTTTGCGAAAAAAAATCGACTTTTTAGCGTAAAAACTCAACTCTTTTCATATAAAATGAATCTATTTTGGTAGAAAAATAATTTGTTTGTAACCAAAAAAGATGAAATTTATACCAGAAAAGAGATGAATTTTAAACAAAAAAGTTAATCTTCGACCAAATTAACTTAATTTTTAACTAAAGAGTTGAATTTTCAGCCAAAAAAATAATCATTTTCTACCAAAAGTGATAAATTTGTATGAAAAGAGTGGAGATTTTAAGCTAAAAAGTTGAATGTTTTCGCAAAATTTTGACTTTTAATCACGAAAATATGAATTTTCAAGAAACAATGTAATTTTCAAACAAGACAGCTGAATTTTCAACCAAATAGTTTCATTGTCAATCAAAAAAGATTAATTTACTACCAAACAGTTGCACTTTCACGCAAAAAGGCGAAATTTTTAAAAGACAGTTGAATAAAAAATAAAAAATAAAAAAATTCAATTCTTTCATTAAAAATTAAGCTTGGTTGAAAATTAAACTATTTTGTTTTAAAACATTGTATTTTTTTAGTACAAAATTAATCTTTTTTGCTTGAAAGTGCAACTATTTCGTTCTAAACGAAACTTTTTGGTAGAAAATTAATCTTTTTTGATTGAAAATAAAACTCTGTGCTTAAAAATCGAACTATTTTTTGGTTGAGGATTCAACTACCTATTTTGTTAAAAATTAATTTTTTTAGTTAAAGATTTATCATTTCATTTTGAAATTCATCTATTTGGCTTAAGAACTATTTTGTTGAAAATTCGTTTTTTTTTGGGTAGTTTATAATTCGTTTTTTGTTGTTAAAAATTAATTTTTTCAACTGAAAATGTAATTGTTTCATTTTTATTAAAAATTAATTTTTTTAGTAGAAACTTGAACTGTTTGTTTGAAAATTCATGTGTTTTGTTGAAAATTCGTCTTTTTGGTAGAAAATTAATTTTCTTGGTTAATAATTCATCTTTTTGGTTGAAAATTCAAACTATTTGGTTAAAAATGTATGCATTTTTTTGAAAATTCGTTTTTTTGGTGAAATATCCACTATTAAAATTTTCGTCCAGAATTAAACTTTTTGTTCTAAAATTCAACTTAGTTGAAATTAAACTACTTTGGTGAAAATTAATTATTTGGTTAATGATTCATCTTTTTAGTTGACAATTTATCTCTTGGTTTGAAAATTTAACTATTTTATTGGTAACTTTTTTTTAAATTCATGATTTAAACTGAAAATTTATTTTAGTTTTGATTAAAAATTTATCTTTTTTAGTAGAAATTTCAACTATTTGGTTGAGAATTTATGAAATTTGTCGAAAATTCATGTTTTTAGTAGGCAATAAACTTTCTGGTTGAAAGTGCATCCTTTTGGTTAAAAATTAATCTATTTTATTGAAATTTCAATATTTTTACTTAAAAGGTTAGGAAGTTAAAGCGTTTCATAATGAATTCAATATGGTACCTATAATTATTTTATTCGAAAGAGTTTTTTCCATTAAGTTCGTGAAAAATCACCCTCTAAATCACCCTATTTACCCTGCTTTGAGAGCATTTTAGACTGTGAAGTCTCCGCTATTAAAATTTTAATTATTTTAGTATATAATTTTCAGGTTTTCAATTTCTTATTGTAAAGAATCGAAATATAAATACGGCAGTTAAGTGTCAAAGGTTTATTTAGCTTGTAGTACAATTAATTACAATTTGTCTGGATATTACTTGTAAAATTTATTCTAGAAATTGTCACCTTGGTTTTCACCCCCGAATTCAGCAATAGAATTTCATCTAATTTTGTAAATGCAAGCCGATAAATGAAATGTGCAATGGAATCGAAAATGTTGAGTAGATAAGTGTTTCTATTGACATTAAAGGCCACTTTTTGTGTGAACAGTAGTCACTTTTTAGCTTAAATTAGCCACATTTTCCCCTTTTTCAAGTCCCTGTTAAATATTCCTAACTGATATTATGTTATAGATTGAAAAGGACTTTGAACTGATACATCCGGGCAAAGGAAATTCATTGTCTGAAAAGTGGCCGTTCATAAAACAACATTTGTTACGACTTTTAAAATCTGTACCAAAATTCCCTGTTTTCGAGAAGTCTTATCTGGATTTGTTACCAACGTTACCACCCGGTATTAAATCTTTTTGCATTAATCTATTGTAATTATCTTCCTTACGATTTATTTTAATATTCATAATTGTTTCTCTTATTTACACAGATTGTCAGGATGCTGTACTTTTTTATTTACTAATAACTATAGTACCGTGCGGCACGTCGAAGCGCCCACGAAAACGAAAACGCGATTCTACTCCAAATGAAGAAAACGAGGAAAACGAGGGTCCTGAAGTCGAGAAACCTGAGCAAAGTGAAGTATTAAAAAGTCAACTACGGGGAAATGGAAACGGAAGTGAAAAGCGAAATTCTTATATGCTATCTGTACAGGTGAGAAATTCATATTATTATTCCTTACGAAAAAATATTATAGGAAAATCAATCTAGACCTATAATAACTTTTCTATAATGAATTTCATAAAAAAATTTCGCGATTTAAGGAAATTCATTATATAGAATCAGCGTATAGAAAATGATTATAGGATGGAATAAATAATACAAAAATATTAAAGGAATTAATATAAAAAGTAGACACAGAAAAAATCTGTAAATTCTCTTGATATCTTAAAAATCGCTTAAAAATTCATTGAAATCTATGAAAATCTTTTGTAATTTCTTCAAATCTTTTGAATTCCTTTGAAATATTTGATATAGTTAGAAATCTGCAAAAATAATTTAAAATTCCTTTAAAATACAATAAATCCAATTTATTCCCAAAAGTTCTCTACAAATCCGTTGAAATGTGTAAAGTCCCGTAAAATATTTAAAATACTTGGAAGGTCCTATAAAATCCCTTGAATCTGGCGACATTTTTTGATATTCCTTGAAATCTTTTAAAATTCGACAAGTTTCTTTGGCATCCCTTGAAATTGTTAAAATCAGTGGAAATTCCTGGAAATAAAATTTATTCTATTGCTTAAAGTTCTTTGAAATTAGTTTAAAACCTTCAAAATTACTTGCAATCTTTGGAAATCTTGAAAGTCCATTAAAATAAGTAGCAATCATTTGAAGTGCCTTGAATATAAAATAAATTAAACTTATTCATTAATTTTCTCTTAAAAAAAAAAACAATTCAAATCCCTGAAAATCTTGAAAATTCCTTGAAATCCTTGGAGATTCAATAAAATTCTTTAAATCCTGTGAAATTCCTGGAAATGCCTTAAAATTTTTTGAAATACCGAAAATTTGTTTGAAAATCTTTGAAATCCTACAGAATTCCTCAATTCTTGTGAATAAATTCTTTGAAATATTAGTTATAAAATCCCGCGATATTACATGAAATCGAAGGATATTTCCTAAAATTGTTGAACCTCTTAAAATCTTTGAAATTCCTTGAAAATGTTTAAATCACTTTAAAATACCTTGGAATCTTTTAAATTACCCCAAAATATTCGAAATCCTTTTAAATCTTCCGAAATTCCTTTAAACTTTTTAAAGCTCTTGAAACTTCTATGGATATTTTTAAAATACCCTAAAATCTTAAAAATCCTTTGGATTACCTTTAAATTATTGAAATCTATTAAAAATTCCTTGGAATCCTTTAAAATATTCTGAAATATTTTAAATTCCTTGAAATAAAATTTCATTTATTTCCTAAAGTTCTCTAGAAATTAGTTGAAATCCCTTAAAATTCCTTGACATCTTTGGAAATCGTAAAGACCCCTTAAAATAAGTAGAAATTATTTGAAATACGTTGAATATAAATTAATTTAAACTTGTTAATTAAAGATTATACATTTCATATTTTCGGGTTGAAAATTCAACTATTTTGTATAGAAAATTAGACATTTTGTCTTGAAAATTCAACTGTTTAGTAGAAAATTCAACTATTTTGTAGACGATTTTTTTTGTATATTAAAAATTATTGTTTTCAATGAAAATTTAATATTCGATTTTTGGTTCAGAATTTATTTATTTTATTCAGAATTCGTCTTTTATAGCAGAAAATTAATCTTCTGGGTTGAAGATTGAATTAATCTTTAGTAATTAATTATTCAGATTGAATTAATCTTAATTAATTAATTAATTAATCAGATTGAATTAATCTTTTTTGATTTGAAAGAAAATTCGTTTCTGTATTGAAAATTGTTTTAAATGAAAATTTAACTACACCATTTTTGGTTAAAAACTGATCCTTTTTTAGTTCAAAAATTCCACTGTTTATTTAAATTTTTTTAGAAAGTAGCATCACATCCATTGTTCAAACTATTTAGTTAAAAATGTATGCAGTTTGTTGAAAATTTGTGTTTTTGGTAGAAAACTATTCTTAGTTGAAAATTCCACTATGGATTTAAAAATGTACGTATTATTTTGAAAATTTGTCTTTTTTGATAGAAAAATAATCTTCTGTGTTGAAAATTCAACTGATTAGTTGCAAATAAACTTTTATGTTCAAAATTCATATTCTCGGGTTGAAAGTTCAACTGTTTTTTAGAAAATCTATCTTTTTCGCTTGAAAATTCAAACACTTTGAGTAGAAAATTCAACTATTTGGTATAAAATTAAACTCTTTTGTAGAAAATTTTTTTTTTAATTGAAAATAATTCTCTTAGATAAAAATTGAACTGCACCATTTTTGGGTTCAATAATTAATAATTTTTAGTTCAGATATTCCACTATTTATTTAGATTTATTTAGAAACTAGCATGTCATCCATTGTTCAAACTATTTAGTTGAAAATTTATGTAATTTATTGAAAATTCATCTTTTTCATAGAGAAGTAATCTTCTTGATAGAAAGTTCAACTATTTGATTAAAAATGTATGTATTTTTTGAAAATTCGCCTTTTTTGGTAGAAAATTAATCTTTAGTGTTTGAAATTCGTTTTTTTTGGTTGAAATTTTTTTTTCGTGCAGATTTAACTATTCTGTTGAACATTAACTAATTGGTTGAAAATTAATTTTTTTTAGAAAATTCATATTCTCGGGTTGAAAATTCAACCGTTTTGTAAAAAATTCGTCTTTTTCGCTTGAAAATTAGACTTTTGAAATATATGAAATAAAATGATTATTCTTATTATGTTGTAAAATTATATTTCATTAATTAGATGCAAATAAAAATAAAATGTTAGACATCCATTTAGTGTGTGTTTTAATGCACTGTGGTTGGTTTCTTCTAATTGCCTAAAACGTGTCAGGCGTTTAGAAGAATGGTTGAGTGTTCTTCTGAATACCTCAATAAACCAGGCACTTGGACGCCAGGTAAAGATTTCGTCCCAAATTCTTCCAAACCGCGCATGTAAAGGTTTTTTTCTTTTTCAGATTGATGAGGAAGATGAAGCATCTTTAGAAAATTTGAAGAAAATCTTGCTCTCTGAAAAATTGACCCTGCACCCAGTTATTTTAGTTATTGGGGCAATAGACAATGTTCGGAAGACCTACGTTATTGTTAACGACGTTTGGTATGAAGCTAACTCATTCTTAGATGCGGTAAGCTTAACATTAAAAGCGTTTTATGTTTTCAACTGTACGTACCCTGACAAGGCAAAAAACGTTTGGCAATTCGTGCAGTTTGCGGGATTTGATATCAGATCTCCTTTTATAAGAGTCGGCATCAAAGTCAACTCAATGATTAAAGAAATTGATGCTTTACTTAAAAATAGTCAACAAAATAGTTAGTATTGAAAAACGTTGTTCTTCTTACAACGTTTCAACAGTATGGAAGTAAGCGGTTGAAAGTACTAAGGACTCAGAGAATGAATCTTTTTTAGATTCGAAACAAGTTTTTGAATAAATTGGTGCTGATCTTTTTTCCGCAATTTGTTCCTCGATTAAGTTTCTAGAGTCTTCAATTGGTTATTAGTTATCAAATGTTTATGCTGACTAGATTTGCGTGTAACATTTATTTGTGAATGTTTAATTCCTAACCAGAATGTTGATGTTTCAAGAAAATTCTTCTAAGCGTTTTTATATAAATACTTTTATTGTGTTATCCTCACTACAAATTTAATGTAAGTTTAACTTACGGATTTCCACGTGGAAGTAGATTACAATGCCCGCTGTAACAATGCTGAAATGATATTAAGAAAATTACCATTAAAAACTAACAATAAGTAAAGTTTAACAAATTTATATATTACTAAAGTTTGAATAAAAAAGTATATTACATGGTTTTTTTTACAAAATGTACCATCCATTGGTTTTTGGTTCTTTGTATGACAAACCCGAGTTCCTCTAAGTTTACACCATAGTTCCTCACATGGATCGAAATTTTCTTTTGGACAAAATGCATAACTAAAAATACACACTATTTATTATTTTTAGTTACTTCATACGTTTTTTAAAACTTATTTTCTAAATGAGGATACGCACTCATCTCCAAAACTAAGTCTGCATTGATAATCAAGATTCCAGACGCGTGCGTATTTATCGTGTGGAAGATGCAAGACTATACCAGTTGGTTTTCTTTCCATGCAGCTGTAGAATCTGAAAGTAGATCATTTAACCCTTGTGTGCACACCCAGCTTTATCCACGTTGTTACACACCCGGAGCACCTGGGTGCCCACATCCCTTTTTTCAATTTTTCAAATAATTATGCAATTGAAATCGTTTCCTTCTTGTTTATTCCAATAAGTAAATATCAAAAGTTCGTGCCAAAGGCACAAAATACTTAAAACACACACAAAACACCAAACACCAAAACCAAAACCGGCTGTCCGGTTATCAATATGCAAATTATTTGTGTTTTATTTCTACATTTTGTGTATATAAAATCCTTATTAAAATCATAATTTTTGTTTTAATTTCCAGTAAAGTTTAAGAAATACAAAGATTTTCAATTATTTTGAGAATACTATCAACTTATCTGCGGGATGAACATAAACGAAAAAAAGACTTACTTTGAGCTTTCAGAGGACAAATGAGTCTGCGAGGGTGATTTAGAAGAAAAAATTCTAGAAATAATTTCAGAACGACAAAATTGAATGTAATTTTTATAGAATGAAGTCTTACTAAAAAAATAAACTTTTCCTGACCAATGTAAAACATTTTATGAACAAATATTAGTTATTTAAAGAATTTGTTTAACGTTGAAATATTTAACGATAAGCGATATACTTAACTGAATTGAGAAAAAAAAATCCGATTTTTGAATCACAATTTTCATCAAAATGTAACATCAATATTTAATAAATTGATTAAACAATACGATAAAGGTTTAAACAAGAAATTTTGCTCTCTACAATGACAAATTACCGCATTAATTGCAGAAAAACGGAAATTTCAAACATTTATTTTCGAGAAAAATTGTTTAAACAAACAAAATTTATTTAAACAAATAAGAATTAATTACAAAATGAGGTACTAGTATCTGAGAGATGTAGATATTCAATAATAAGCGGCAAAGCTAACTAAATATAAAAAACTAGAGTTTTCCACCTCCTTTTAAGAAAAAGTCCAAATTAAATAATAATTAATTGTTTAAACAATTAGTAAATGCTTGAAACAAAGATCATTCTTCCTGAAAATGACCATTTGTCCGATTCAACATAAAAAATATACCTTTCAATGAGTGAGTGCAAACAAAAATTTATTTAAATAAAAATAAATTGTTTAAACAATTGTTAATTAGTTCAAAAACACTTAAAAACATTTCGTTTGACAAACAAAAATAACTTATAACAAAAAAGGGAAAAACAGAGCATTTATTTGTCAATTTTGGGCAAAATTGTCAATTTCAGTTTTTCGGGGCATTTTTGGGGCTCCACAAGAGGGTGTGGTGGGCATTAAAATTCAAAGTAATTTAGTGGAAATGATTCGTTGGAGACTCCCCAACAAATTCTTAATATCTCCCGTAAGCTAAGTTGAAATCCAGAAACCTGAATCCCATTTTTCCGAGACACCAGAATTTCCCCATGTTAATCTTATGGGATTTTATAACCCATTTGGCTCAAACTTGAAGGGCAATTTTTTTTTTAGCAACCTCACAAAATAGGGGTGGCATGCCCTCTATTCGAAACTCGGTTTTTTGGACCACCCTAGTGTGCACACAAGGGTTACAAAAATCTTATATCATAAACCAAATTAGTTTACCCTCTTTTTTGGTAAGTGCTGAATTCTTTTTTTGAACACTCTGACCAAACGTGCTTGTTGTTGAGAACATTGAATCTTGGCCCCATAACTGTAGAATCGGGATCACAATAATTTAGATTCGACTGACTGCCATCGTGTGAAAACCCTAAACTGAAAAAATAGCTGATGTAAGATGAATTTTACAATTTGTATTTCAAAAATTTCTATTGCTTCCTCATAGAGGGAGGTTTGTAATGACCTACATTTTCAAATATACTTTTTTGACATATTTTGATATAATTCGACCCCAGGAGCTCGAAAATAAAGCTTTTAAAAAATGTCCGTGTGTGTGTAACTTTTTTCTGTTGACCATATCTCGAAAAATAAAAAAGATCATGAAATTTGGATGAAGTGTAGCTCGGATTGATATCCAGGTCTCATAGGATTTTGAGCTAGATCGACCATTTAGAAATAGTTTTTTTTGCGTTTAGAGATTTAAAAAGAAAAATTTTACCTTGTTTATATAAGAAAAACTTTTTTGATATTCAAAATACAAGAATACGATATCTAACTTATTTGTTCACGTCTCTGAAACGCAACGGTCGACCTATTGTTAAAACTTTTATGACCTACTAGTACCGATTTTTTCGTTATTCAAAATACCACAATACATTACATGTACAGTATTTGTTCGCGTCCTTGAGACGCATCGATTGACCTATTGATGAA
>CAKNYM010048868.1:0-14314 GCA_932195095.1 Andricus curvator
TATTCTGACCCTAAAGCCAAAATTACCATCCAATATTATAAACAATTATTTTTATAGGTATGTTAAAAGTTGTAATGGCATATGTAATACAGATGGGTTACTTAATCAGACCTTTAAGTATGTCCATGAATTTTTCCAAACCAAATGGTTCAGTAGTTATGAAGATATAAGCTGTCAAAAAGTGGTTTGGGTCAAATTGACCCAGTGTGACCTTTACGTTCGAAAAAATAGGTGTGCCCTCGAAGGGTTAAGGTATTTGTCGGAAGGCTGTCTCAGCCAAAACTTTGGCCTGCCTGGATGCCTCGAGTGGCACGGTGATTTTTTGCGAAAACCATGCGGGTAAAATTATCCGTTATTCGCTTATAATGTTCCTGATATTGTTCTTTACTTTTAAATAGTTTTTTATGAAATTGTTTAATACCATTTAGTCCCTACAGGAGTTTATTTACTTGTACTTTTCTTTTTTCTGTGTAAGGTATAGGCCGAACGTGTAAAAAGTACTGACTTTGATGTTAATTATTTCGGTTTCTAAACGTGCGATTCAATTTCAACTTTACAGTTCGATAGGTCTCGGTGTCCTTCTTATGCTGGTTGAATTTTAGACATTTCTGTAATAAGTTGTTTATTCCGACAAATACCTTAAATTTATAGTAACTGTGCTTTATTTGTTTGAGAATTATCTGATTCATACAAATAGGTAATTAAATTAAAGGTAATTATTAAAGGTAAATAATCAATTCTAAAACTAACTGTTATTCTAATAAATAAAAACAGAAGACTAAAATTAAAGGTTGATGGTAAACATTACCCTAGAGGATATAAACCGTACTCACAACGAAAGCAAATAAAAAAACTTTTAACTATATAAAAAATGAGAATGCTCATTCTTGAAACATACTAACAAACATAATAATTTTGTTGATATAATTTTTATCAGGGGCATCTAGAATATTCAGACAGGCATTCCTTATCTCATACGGATACTTTCGCGTATACATGAAAATCTTAAGTTTAAAAAAATTGAAATTCTACTAAAAGATGGTACACAGATTCTGTATTAAAACTATTCCCATGTACTTATTTATCAACCTTAATTGCACTATAATTCTGATAAAACCAAGTGGTGTACTTGACAGAATTAAATATTTCTGAGGTCCTTCCCGCAAGGTAAATTGAGGATGAAGTATTAGAGCAGAAGACAAGTGGGCTCTCTGTAAATCGTCCAGATATAATATTTAATGATAAGCTCTTATCCATGCCGATTTATTCCTTTGTAGAGAGGCAAGAGAAAGAAAATCCCAAATGCCCTCTATGCCAATCTTTTTAAATATACTTCTAACCTGGCGGGCCCAGTTGTAATTCTCTGGGGTTGATAAATCATCTTTCAATATACCCAGTTCTCTCCATCTTAAATAACATTTCTTCAGATATCGATCGTTGGACATATTTAGAATTTTCTCTATCGAATTGAGAATTGACCCAAAAACTCTAACTGCAAGTTGGGATGCACCTATTTCTAATATAATAGCATATCCAGCAGTATTTTGTGGAACATGCAGGATTCTCTTATAAAAAGTGGTTTGAACTTTTTCTATAAAGTCTAAATACCTGAGACTCCATATATTAAACTAGCGGACCCGACAGACGTTGTCCTGTATTAACAACAATTTATAAATAAAAAATTAATTAAATAAAAATGTTCCAGTGGACTGAATTGTGAATCTAAACCATTCTCGAATCCACTGGAACACACACACAAAATTTCATCAAAATCAGTCCAGCCGTTTAGGAGGAGTTCAGTCACATACACACGGACAGAAGAATTATATATATAAAGATTTATAGTATCCGTTTGTTTACATGAATTCCGGTGTCCTTATTATTTAAAAAAAAAACCTCTCAGATCCATTTTGTCTCCTTTCATAAGATTTCCAGGTATCTACGGCACTCTACCGAATGATTGGGCTTCAAAGTAGTTATCTTGTTATAATTTTCGGGTAATCAAAAGTAGCATTATCTTTTACGGCGGCAAGTGGAGACTTGTCTGACCCTCACTTAACTATAGTTAACAGTTCTGAGAGAGCATAACATATTATGAGAAACTGAGGTTAACTTTCAGGGATTCCAGCATTGGATTTTTATTTGACTTTCTTACACCATCCGGAAGAATCCAGATTTTAGAACATCAAGTCTCTGCCGCGGTAAGTCTATAATCTCATCCAATAATACTAGTGTTAATGCTTTATTATGCCGAGGGTTGTTGATTTTCACAGGGTGATATTCACGTGGTGTATCAGATTTCTGGTTCTTTTTCCCTTTTTATATTAAGTCAATCGAACAAATTTATTTCTTACTTTGCTGACATCCATATCCATCCTAATTTTTAATGCATAGGCAAAATCTTGTTGCTTAGGTGCCCTATTAGTGCATGTAGATCCTTCGTGATGTACATCTTTATCAGATAATGCCTTGTGTTGGATCTACATCTCTGACCTCTGTTAAAGCACAACCAAAATTTCTTTCAAGGTGCTGCAATTTTTCAGGGCATTGACACTTTACAGAAACGGAAAGACTAAAATCCGAATGTGGTTCAAGTGGAGCTGATACTTGATCTTCATTATCCCTAGCGCCTATGACTTTGGCTTCAATCAAATTTCGTTATCCATACCTTCCAGAGGGAGTTCATCAATAGGAGACTGTTGTTCCACTTCCACTTTGAGAGTAGCTATTTGTATAACCGAAAGCAATTTGTTGACAGTTGTTGAGAATTTATAGTCTTCTAGATTCTGGTTCTTTATTATTGTGACTAGATGCGGGTATTTAAGTAAGAAGAGACGATGACGTTTTTTCCTCACACTTTGCCCACATTCTCCTGCCAGTCAATAAAGGCGCATTACATCTCTGTCGCTAAATCTATACTTCTGCCTTTCGTGCAATCAGGCCATTTGCTTCTGGAGGATGTGTTGGTACTGGGTCATCATGAGCGCCGCTCGATCTTGTGGTGCAGCTTTATCCTCCAGCGGCAGCTCCAGGGGCGCCCCGACGATCCTCGGAAAGTGCATATCACTTCCAAAAATTCTTAATATTCTCCATCATATTTGTAAGTTCTGATATTCCTCTTAGTCTCTTTCCTCTTCGTGTTCTGCCTGCCTGCATGGGAATCCCTGTAAGTATCAATGTTACAACTAGCAAAGCCACCAAACTCCTGAGAAAATAGGTCAAACCCCAACGCGTCGCCATTATAATTATTTTATTTTAATTATATTACTTTTATCTATTTAAAAATTAAAATTACAGGAAGCAACCTCCAAAGTCTCATATTTCTGTAGGCAAGTGGCACGATGGTCGTGGGGGCTAAAGCATAAGCTTTGGACCCACTCAATCGGCCTGCGGGTTCGATTCCTGCCTCGCACTCTGGAAGGCAGCCAAGGCGGTGAAATCTAGCCTACCAAGGAGATTTTTTTTCATCTCCGCAGAGTTGTGGCGCCAGTACGTCTAGAGAAGAAAGTTCTTAAAGTACTTAAAGTCGTTGTTCTTGGTGGTTCGGACCGCACCTTAAACTGTAGATCCCCCTCCCACCACCAAGTAAGTGCGTGGGAGATGAGTAAAGGAATAGGGTAGAAGTACACGAAAAATGTGAAACTTTAGGGGACACATTAGAAACTTTCATTCCTACATTATATTTATGCATTAGAAAATGAAAAATGACTCTTTCGGATAGACAGGAAAATTATAGAGGGATTACGCTAATGAATCCGACGTATAAAGTATATGCGATGGTGGTGGCGGAGAGGCTGCGGAAGGATGTCGAGGGGCATGCATGTGGTGGATAGAGAATTAGCGCAGAAGGGGTCGAGAGTGTACGCGTTTTTTGCGGATCTAAAAGGCGCGTTTCCTTCGGTGGATAGAGGGAGGTTGTGGGAGGCGATGGAGGATAGGGAAGTGGAGAGAGGCCTGATCGAGAGGGTAAGGGAGATATATGAAGAGACCAAAGGTAAGGCGAGAGGAGGGGAGGGGATTACGGAGGGATTCTGGATGGATAGGGGGTTGAGGCAGGGTGTCCGCTTAGCCCAACGCTTTTTGCGATTTTAATTGCGGATATGGAAAGTAAGCTGGAGGCCGGGGTGGTAGGAGGAGTCAGGATAGGAGGGGTTAGAATTTGGTCACTAGCGTATGCAGATGACATAGTGTTGCTGGCAAAAAGCGAGGAGGCCTTAAAGGAGATAATGAAGAGGTTGAGAAGATACCTGGATAAGGACAGGTTAGAGCTGAATGCGGAAAAGTCCAAGGTTATGGTGTTCAGAAAAGGAGGGGGAAGGGATAAGGGAAGGGAGTGGAAGTGGAAGGGAAAGGCGGTGCAGAAGGTGAAAGAGTTTGTGTACCTGGGCTTCTTGTTTCGGAGGAATGGGGGGGGGGGGGGTGGTCACATAAAAGAGAGAGTGAGGAGGGCAAATGTGGTGATGAGGCAGGTATGGGGGTTGGGAAAGAAGTTATTCGCAGATGATTTCGGAAGGAGAATGAAATTATTTGACTCACTAGTGATGAGTGTGCTATTATATGGATTAGAGGTGTGGGGGTGGAAGGAAAGTGAAGAGGTAAATAGGACACAGGAGAGGTATGTAAAGTGGACACTGGAGTAGGCAAGGAACACGCCTAATGATATTGTCAGGAGGGAGACGAGGAGAACGAGTGTAGGGATTCTAGCGGGCAGTCGGGCGTCTAAATATAAAGAGAAATTTTTGGAAGAGGGGGGAAGTAATCTGGTTAGGGAGTATTGGTGGGAGAAGGAGAACAGGAGAGGGGGTGGGAAGATGGAGGTTGAAAGGGAAACGTATTTTAGTGAAAATGGACTGCAGATGGATGAAGTGTGAAGGAGGCACGAGGAAGGAAGGAAGGTATATGAGTTGGTTAAGAAGAACGGCATGGAGAGAGAGAAGACAGCAGGAGAAGAGAGAATAAGAGAGTCAAGGTTTAACGGGAACTATGTGTGGATTATGCCAAAGGCGAAAGCGCAATATTTATGTGAGAAAGGAAATCAGGAGCTTATAGCGAGGATGAGATGTGGGTGCATGGAGGGTTTGAATAGGTACTGGCTCTCTAGGGAGAAGAGGATGTGTGAACTGTGTGGGAAGGGGGATGCAAGAGTGGAGCACTGGTTGGGGGAGTGCGTAGAGGTGGAAAGGAGTGGGATAAACATGGAGGTATTGATGCATGTAAAGGGGGACAAAAGGGCAGTAGCATGGGTGAAGGGAGTGTTGGGTAAGATGGAGAAGAAGAGAAGGAAGGAGGAAGAGGAATGGAGAAGGAAAGATTGTAAATAGGAGAGGAAGTAGATATAAGTAATCTGTAAATATTGTAAATAGTAGATAAGTATTAGGTATTAGCCGCGGAAGCAGAGTTTGGCAATGCGAGGTAATGCGAAAAGTAGGGACATGCGAGCGAGGCGAAGCGAGGAAGGCAAGGCGATAAGAGCGTGCGGTCTTAGATATAAGGTATGGATGGATGTTAGTTTTTTAAGGGTTAGCTTTAAGAAAATTCTGTAATAATGGAAGTGTAAGCAAGTCAATTTCTTGAGGCCAGCAGGCTGAAAAATAAACGTTTATCTATGTGAAAATTAAATTTCGCGGATTTCATCAAATCTCGATGTTTTCAGACTCACTGATTAAGAAAAAATGGATTTTATGACAGTCTCTGTCTTTCGTCTTTATCAACGTTGCCTGTGAACACTATAACTTTCGAATTAATTATCCTATCGGATTGTCCTTAGGCACTCTATTTCAAAGCCTAAAGAGAAAGAACAAGTTCGTTAACCAGCCATTTTTAAACAACAGTTCTGGTTTTATACATCGATAATTCTTTTTAAAAAATTAAAAAATCCATTTTCCATACGAGACATGAAAAAAATGTTGAGGAAAAATTTGTCATCTCAAAAATATCTACTTTCCTTCTGAATATTTTTTATTAAGACCCATAGTTTTTAATTAAATAGTGAAAATTGTCATTAAAAATTAAAAATTAAATTTTTCGGTCAATCTATGGAATATACGAAAAATTATTTATCTCAGAAATATCTCCAAATTTGAAACACTATTTTTTGATAAGACGCATTGCTTTTGTTTAAATCTTGAAAAATGGCATTACAACTTAAAAATTTAAATTTTTAGGAAAAGCACAAAACATGTAATGAAATCTTTAATGACAAAATTGTTCGTCTAAAATAGATCCACAAATTTGCTTTCAACCATTTTTTGATAAGACAGGTAATTTTTGTTTTAAACGTGAAAATTGACTTAAAAGAAACAAGCTTAAACTTATGAAAAACGACACAAGATACAACAAAAAGTTTAACGGAAAAATTGTTCACCTAAAACAGAAATCCCGGACCGAGTTATAGGAATTATTGATACATAAATTTAGTATAATAGAATTATACTTAATATAGCAAATTTTGCGTTCTGGACATACATTACTCGAGAGCAAAGTGCGACACACGTGATGAGAATATGTTTGTTAAGGCCGAAGGAGCTTTGAAAAGAAATAATTTACAAACACAAAAAAAACATATGTGAATCATTTGACCTTTAATTGTAAAAGATCTATGCACAAAAGTAAGGTAAGTACGAAGAACGAGCGTCTACCACGAGGTAAATACATTATCGAGCGCGAACCGCGAGATCTGTCGCCCTCAAACTTGTGAGCGAGACTTAAAAAAATATTTTTCTTGGACCCAGTAATAGAGTAAAAAATCGAGAAAAAAGGTGAAATAATGATTTTCCGATGAAAATGACCTTGGACGAACTCTAGATATTACTTTGAAAATCTGGCAAAAATCTGAGTTTCATATTTTACCGTGGGGAACAAAAACTATGGGTGCCAAATGGCAGTAACCAACAGATAGCGTTGATGTAATTACAAATACGTATATTGAACTATATTAACCTTGGCGGATCTCTAAATATATTTTTTTAATTCAGAAACAATGCACAGGTTACTTTCTCACAAAAGGGAAGAATTTCTCAGGGGCATCCAATTCAGATTTTTTTTAATGTGTTCTTCAAAAACACCCTAATACACAACTCTACAATTAAGATAAAGAGGTTGTTTTTCGTATAGCAAGCAAGGTTACATCAGATTACATTTTAGGGCGGAATTCAGCCTCATCGAAAATGGCCTTAGGGATTCTTGGAATCTAGCCAGGCGTCCAGGCGAGAAACACATTGTCCACTGCATGGTAAAGTAACGTGGACGGTACAACTAGGGCAAACACTGCCTCGTGTAAAAGAAATGCTGAGTTAGCAACGCCTTCAGGGGTATTGCCTACCGTTATAAGATCAAATAGTAGCAACAGCTGCGTAGCGTCGAGTAGTTAGCGTCGAATTGTTCTTTTTCTTTCTCTTTCGTGTAATATATGCTTGGAGGGATTTGCAGGACATTGTTCACGTTAATTTATTAAAAATCTGGAACTGTTTTCGTTCGCTATACATACATGGAAAGTCGCAATTTTCATACAGGTGTTGGAAAAATAAATTTGCAAAAAAAGTCGAAATCGGGTAATATTTATAACTTGCGCATCGGATTTAAAATTTCTCAATGTATTTAAATAGTAAAAATTGATTAAAATGTTGAACATGAGATAAGTTCCTCAAATATAATTAAAATCTGACGATTTTTGTAGGGAGACGTAGAATTCACACACTGAAAAAATAATAATTATGCAGCCATTTTTATTTCTTTTTAATTATCAATTTAGCGCATGATTTTTTTCAGCGTGTGAAAATATGTTCTAAATATTAACGGATTTAGGGCCGGTTCCACCAACCTCGATTAAAAAGTTAATCCTCCGTTAAACCTAGTTACGCGTTCCAACACTTTTTAGCGCCCGGTTAACTCGCGTTAACCACAGTTAAATCTAACCGGTCAAAATTGATCGGTTAAGGCGACTTAATCGTCCTCTAACCTAAAAACTGAAGTGTCGTTGTGAAATATGGAGTTTTTGGAAGAAGTTCTGAGATCGTCTGATGACGAAGTCGAAGAAGATGTTTTTGAATTTATATGTGATATATTAATATATCACGAACAAAACATACACCAACATTCACTTTTTTTAGGTTAGTGTAGACACGAGCGTGGCGTGAACCTTACCTGGATTTGGCGCACACGGACATATTGCTTTGCTTTCCACTCGACCGACGGGTAGCCAATCACACGAGTGATTTAAAGTAAAATAGGAGTTACTTCGAAACGACTATCTGGTTAGCTAACCGCGCCCACGAAAAATGTGGTGGAACGCACAACAGGATAATCCAAGTTTAATTATGGCGTTAACTTTAACCCGCCGTCAGTTAATCACTGATTTAACCGAGTTTGGTGGAACCGGCCCTTAGATTCTCTTGTCGTGGTAAAATTACTTTCTCGCCAAATGTCACCGATTACCGGGTGGACACATTTACATTTCGTATCTTTGTGCAAAATGAATCCCCCCAGTGGTATAGGTGTGCAACTTTTAAGGGTTCCACCATTTTAATTTGAGAGAAAAGTTGGAAATAGTTCCACGCTATTTCTCGTTAATCCCTACCCGTTTAACCATCAATGGAATCATAGTATAGCCTACATGTAACGAAAACGGCCAGGAGTTTATAAGGAAGTAGGATACGATCTATATTGTGGATTTAAATGAAATAAAGCTAACTGAATACAAAGCCGGTCAAGAGTTTTGAACAGAAGTAGTGAAAACGAAACGGTTGGGCAAGTGTCAGGGAAATTTGCATAAGGTAGGCACTGTGAGTAATTTCACACTCGTTCAGGAACTGCTACAATTTCGCAGCCTTATCGGTGGTAGAAATTCGATTCGCCCGCTCTCTTGCTCTCTTTTGCGCAAAAAGATTTGAGCAGTAGATATAAGTAGATTATAGAAAATAACAAAATAAAATAACTTTTTTATGCGATGTGGTTTAGTGTTTAACGAAGAAAAAAGAATACAGCCTTTTGTACTATTAATTCAGTGAACAATTATAGATTTTTGTTTGCAATTTGCAGAGTACCTTCCGAGTCTCTAATCTCCCATACATTAGAGACCCTTGTTAAGGTTGAGAAATAACGATCCTACAAATGAAATGAACGATATGCGTGTGGAGAAGTATGAAATGGAACGCAGATGCCTACACCAAGAATGGAGCCACGCTTTGTGCGCAGGCACAAAACAATATCTATAGTTTCCTTAATTTTTTTGTAAATTGGAAAGCGATGTTTTTCCTTTATCTTTACACCCAAATACCATACACATCTGGAATTTCGAAAAAAGTGCTTTAAAGTAACCCCTTTAACACTCCGTTATGAAGGACTGATATAATGCGAATAGTAGACGTTGTCGCCGTTGGAGCCGCTATTTGGTTTGTCTTTACGCTCACTAGCGCCCTAGCACCAACATTTAAAGATGAAAATGAAAATAATCGGTAGGGCCCTTTTTGAAAAATTCGATTTTTGTATTTAATGACCAAGAAACGAAGAAATTTTCATAATGTCATACATTGTGAATATTACTTAACATTTTTGTATTGATTTTTTTATTGAAGTTGGTTGTCTGTCACGAACAGTTGAAAATGAAAATAATCGGAGCGGCGTAGCGCACAGCGGTCGGGTATAGGAATTTACTGTTCATAATCAACCACAGGTCGTATTTCGTAACCGATTTAAAGTTTTTTTTTAGAAATGCTCAACATTAAATTTTTAAGAGAACTGTGGTTTGGGATTTATTAAGTTTTTTCACAGTGAAACAATATATAAACAAAAAAAGTAACAAAATTGGCCAGTTCAGTTCTGTGAATTTTTATCTTAAGAATAAATACAGAAAGAAACTCACTATTAGCCGGAATTATTGCACCTGCATTCGTAGAAGAAAAATAATTTTATTAATATTCAACTCTATTATTATGAAAAATTTTTATAAACAAAATCACAATAAATGAGTTTTCATAATACATGCATCGAAAGTAGTCACTTTCTATGCACGTTCACCATGGAGAAAAGGGGATTTTCGGTAGTTTGATAAAGTGAGTGTGGCAAAGACTATGTCGTACTCACAGCATCTCTTTCTACTGCTTTACTTTCGATTGAGACGAGAATATGACTCAATAAGTTCAACTAACGCCATCAGACGGTATAATTAGAAACAATAAACGGCAGGATGCTTGAACGATAACTCGGGCCGGAAAGATCCGTTTGGCGGGGCTGCAAGCTACAGACGCTAGGCCCAGAGTTTGAATAGTAAAATTTTGAGTTGCATTTGCTTCAAATTTACTGAATAGACTTAGCTGTAAATTACAATTTTGCGTTATTTGCAATGTTTTCTTTACTATTCAGTTGAGTCTACCCACGGGGGCTACTCCCCTCGCTTCGCCGGGGTTTCACCACAACCCCCACCGGAGCTACGCTCCTGGAACCCGTCGTAAATTTGGAGCACTATTATCGAACATTCATTTTAATCGGTATTACGGAGTAATGCCGAGGGGGGAAATCAGGAGGTGGAAAGCCGAAACAGGTGAAACACAATGAAGAAACATGCAGGTTTGAAGTAAGAATGGTTTATTGCCACTTACAAGTATCGCTGAAGATGGCCAGCTCGTGGCGTGACGCTGGCAATCGAGATATTCCTCATAGGAGGCGTGAGATGTTCTTGGCCTTGGTGGTGGCCCTGATAAAGGCCGTTGAGGATCGTCGAAGGCCTTCCGTAGGAGAATAGTTCCAGGGTGAAGAGTGAGAGCACCAACATAAACTTAGCGGCAAGCGAAAAGGTCTAGAATAGCTTACAGTCCTCGAGCGAGCAGACTGGCGACCGGAAGCGCTGACGTTGAAGACTTCGAATGCCCTAGGGGGATTCAACCCGTCTCGAGTGCGGTTCAGCAACCCTATGTGCAGGACCGCACCGAGCATGAACTGATGAGTAACAAATGTGTTGCATGGGATTCAATCGATTTTCCATACATTTTTCATGAAATATCGTATGTGATATACGTGGGGACAGGCATTTTGCACCCGTGGAATGTTTTTAGCACTCTTGCAAAGTCCCTGTTTCCCCACTAGTATCACAATGTACTATTTTCTCATAGCTAGATCGATTTTTCTGATCAAAAGTGATACACAATTGTCTTCAAAGGCAATACTTCAAACTTTATCAAACCTGAATATTATAGATTGTTAATAACAGTTCAATTAAACAAAATTTCCCAAACGGCCGTTTCCTCGTTGAAAATGATCTTTTCTTTGATTATTGTTGGAATTTTCGTAATTGTTAATAACAATTTTTTATTTAAAAAATGTCACAATGTGATAAGCTTAATTGTAATATTGAACCAACTATATTGATTATAAATTAATATATCTGTTTGTTATAAATAATTTTGTAGACAAAAACTGTATGCTTATCATTTTCACATAGAAAACGACATTTCTTGTTACAATATTGGCCTAGAATTTGTTAATATTGGTGATGAATCATAAATAAATAATTAAGTCAGCAAATAACAATTTTTATCACATTGATTTGAAGCTTAAGCTTATCACACAGTTGGAAAGTAGGATAGTAAAGATAGCAAACTGAAACCGGGATTCCGGTCGTGGGGAGAGTGGAAATAGAAAGAAAAGAGAAAGACGAAAGAAAAAGAAACATAGTGATAATGGTTCTAAGTTCAGAAGAAAAGAAACTGAAGAAAAAAGTGGAAGATGTGATAAAAAGAATTGATGCTAAGGTAGAGATGGAGACAGTGCGAAGTGTGGGAAAGGAAGCGCGAAGAGGAGAGAAAATGGTACTAGAGGAACTAAAGAAATGGGAACATAAGAGGGAAGTGATGACGAAGAAGAGAGCGTTGTATGGAAGATCGGATATATATATATATATATATATATATATATAATTTAAAAAAAGAGTTAAACAACCACCGCAGGGTCCCACTGAGAGGAACTGCCATCTAAAAAAAAAATGTCAATAGCCCGCAGTAGAACCGCGGCAAATCACACCTATGGCCACGTCTCACAACCTTGAGATGGGTGGTCACAGGGAACGATGAAATCACAACGACAAGCCGGCGAAACCCTCGTGTGTATTGAAGCGACTCAAGGATGACAGCTTTCTGCATCCATCTCGCAAGTGCCTTGGCATATTTTTGGCACGCGCGTATGGCTTTAAGGTTACAAACCAGTGATAGTTTCGCACCTCCGACAGCACCTATCCAAAGGACAATTACTTGCACCGAATATTTTGGGTGCAGTCGTTGCAGCTCTCTTTTAAGGTCTTGATACCTCTCCTCTTTTTCTTTCTCCTTTGCAGTGATGTATTCGCACGGAGCCCAGAATTCGATCACGAATACAGTTCGTTTCTCGAAGTCTTGGAGAATAATACCAGGCCTCGAGTGGGGAACGGAGAATGCTGTCCGAAAATCGTAGTTCCAGAAAATTTGGCACTTCTCGTTTCGGACAATTGACTCTATCTCCCTTGGAGATCTATCTATCTCCCATTCCTTTTCTAAACACTGTCTGATTCGGTGGCTCTATCTTTTCTTCTTACACTTCTTTCTTCAATGTCTCCGACAAAACCATTACATATACGTTATACAATGTTGGCGTCAGCGTCACTCCCCTATAATCTTTAACCTCCTCCCCTTTGCATTTCTTCACTATGGATACCACTACTCCTTCTTTTCATAACTCTGGTGACCCCTCTCCTCTCCATATTCTATTGCACATTATACCAGACGCCTTTCCATCTTTGATTATTTCCAACACCTTGACTATTTCTTCCGTTGCTATGTCCTCTTCCTCATCTCTTTCCCTACCATATTTTCCTCCTTTCCTAACTTTTCTCTCTGCCTCTCCTAGCAAATCCATAACATATTTTTTCCATTCTACCATCGCAATATCCTGGTTTACTCTTTTCCTTCTTTTTCTCTCTACTTACTACCTTCCAAACCTCTTGTTCCGTCCTAGCCTTCTCCCCCTCTTCTTCAAACCTTTTATTTTCCTCCTCTTTATTTTGATCACACAACTCGGTATACTCATTTTTTCTCCTATATTCTTCTCTACTACTTCTCCCTTTTCTCTATTTTCTTAATTCCTTTATGACCTCCTTCTTCTTCTCTTTACATTTCTCATCCCATCCACTTCTATTCCCTCCTTCACTAACTTCTTCTTTGCTTGTTGACTCTAATCCTCTATTTATTTCACCTATCATTATTTCCATCTCCTCGTTTACATTTCACTCTCCTATTTTGATATTCTTCACCTTTTCCTTAAACTGTTCTCTTCTTTTCATTGGCCAATCCCCTCTTCCTGAGCTTTTTACCTTTGCTTCCTTTTAAACTATATTGTTATTTTTTCTCCCTCTAATGTCACTATTATTATAAAGTGATCCGAATCTATATAATCTTCTACCTCTAGTTTCTAGACCTTCTCTCTTACATCATCGTCTACTATCACATAATCAATTACCGTTCCCCTTTCTCCTCCTGAGCGTGTGTATTCCCCTTCCTCATCCCCTTCTATATTTCCGTTTAGGATAAACCATCCCATCTCCTCTAGGCTCTTTAACAATTTCTTTCCTTCCCCATTCAGTATCTTGTCTTTGGATTTTTCTTTCCCGTCCTCTACCCCATTCACTTCCTCTTCTATTTCTTGTTCTCGCATTAAAATCTCCTTATTCTTCCTCTTTGCCTTTTCAATCTGCCATTTGTAACCTCTTGGTAGCCTCCCCCTTACTCTTTCCCATCTCCTCTCACTTAGCATATATATTATATATATATATTCAGATAGGTGTATGGTGGAATTGGGACGAAGTAAGGGAAGAGTTAGTGAAAAATGAGATGCCAGAAAACTAGGAGAGAAACGAATTTGAGACAGGAAAATAAGAAATAGTAAGAAACAAAAAGAGACAAGAAACGAAAGAAGGGAAGAATGGAGGATATTTTAATGGAATATAGCAGGCTCGCAGAGAAAGGATAGGGAGTTTATGAGAACTTTTACACAATGGGGTGTAGTAGTAATGATGGAGACGTGCCTAAATGAAAGGGGATCCCATTGTGCCTTATTTTTCATAAACTTCCTATCCTTTCTCTCCAAGCATGCTATATTCGAGTAAAATATCCTCCATTCTTCCCTTCTTTCGTTTCTCGTCTCTTTTTGTTTCTTATTATTTCTTATTTTCTTATACCCCGTTCCTTTCCCTCCTAGTTTCCCGGCATCTCGTTTTTTACTAATACTTCCATTTCTCTGTCCCAATCCCACCATACACGTTCTATCTGTGTGTGTGTGTGTGTGTGTGTGTGTG
>CAKNYM010048868.1:19314-53440 GCA_932195095.1 Andricus curvator
GAAAAATACCCCCTCCGACAAACGAGAACTTCGCGTCCCACAAACGCGCACAGAAAGGTACGAAAACCGTCCGGTTTTGCATAAAACTTGTTTTACACGCGTCTTGGGTAACACACAGCTGTTTGATATGGAAACTTAAATTTTAAAATGTATTGACCTACCTTGGCATAATCTACATTTTGTACGGAGTCAAGACCTTTGTTAATCTCAACTAAAATGGCAGGATCGTGTTCAATATGGAACATCACTGGTGCAGAGCACAAACTAAAAGGCATAGTTTGATCTTTATTGATGAAAGGGCCCAAATCCAAACAGGCCTAAAAATATATTACGATTATAAACTTGATAAATCAGAAATGTAATAGGTAAAACTGAGTACTCACTTGCCAAGCTAGAGCCAAATGTTTTCCAAAGTTGTATCCCTGCTGTTGCATTTCCTCGTCGTGCACAGCCAATTTCAAAGTTCCTTGGCACGACTTCCCCAAAAGCGCGCCAGCACTCAAAACATTTCGCATAGTCCACTCATTGAGCGCATAATTCGTACGGTTCTCGGGAGGAATTGAAGGCAAAGCATTATTTTGATTGTCTCTGCGGCCAATAAATTCTGCCTCAGCTAAATCTCGAACCGCACTCGACATTAGTTCTACGAGCTGAAAAAATGAATTTAATTAGAAATAGTATTTTTTTTAACCAAGAGAGTCAACGTTATGGAATCTTATTAAAATATTTTAAAATCCCATTAAATCATCAAAATGCTATGAAATTCTTCGAAATTCCTTTAAAGCCGCCGAAACCACTTCAGATTCTTTATATTTGGAATCCCTTGAATATCTTCCAAATCCCAAGTAACCTTTGAATCGTTTGGAATCCCTCAAAATCCCATTAAACTTTTAAATTCTTTGGAATATCGAAAAATCTTTAAATCCTATAAAATTATTTGAAACCTTCTGAAATCCACTTGAAATTTCGCAAAAAATTTTGAAAGGCTTCTGCGATCAACTGAAATTACTTGAAATCGCGTGAAATTCAAAAAATATTTGAAATCGCTTCAAGTAATTTAATTTACCTTCATTTTATGAAAATTTTTAATTTTAAGTGAGAAAAATTAGTTACTTTAAAGAAAGAAACACGAAATCCTTTTAAAAAGCCTTAAAACCCCTTAACCCCTTCGTTGGCATTGACGCAAAATGCGTCAATCTTCTTTTTTCCTATTTAACTTACTCCGATTTCGCATCCAAGTCTTACTCAAGGGTTTTTGGGGTCGCTGAATCCGAATCTGAAGTCAAAATTCGAAAATTCGAAATGGCGGATCCAATATGGCGGACGAAACACACAGAAAACGGTTCGATTTGGATAAATCTCGGTACTTACGGGTTTTAGGGGTCGCTGAATCCGAATCTGAAGTCAAAATTCGAAAATTCAAAATGGCGGATCCAATATGGCGAACGAAAATACAAAAACCAGCTCGATTTGGATAAATCTCGGTACTTACGGGTTTTTGGTAGTAGGAAGATCCTACTACTCCGTTTAGTAAATTCTACGAAGCCAACAGTAAGATCTACTTTGTATGGTTTAGTCTGCCCATTTTTATTTTTTCAATTTTTAATTCAGATTCGTAATTAGCGACCTAAATAACATATAAGTACCAAGATTTATCCAAATTGATCCGTTTTTTGTATTTTCGTCCGCCATATTGGATCCGCCATTTTAAATTTTCGAATTTTGACTGCAGAATCGGGTTCAGCGACCCCAAAAACCCGTAAGTACCAAGATTTATCCAAATCGAGCCTTTTTTGAATTTTCGTCCGCCATATTGGATCCGCCATTTTGAATTTCTAAATTTTGACTTCAGATTCAGATTCACTTTTTGTCGAATTCTCTCTGCCAAACAAGGGGTTAATATGAGTGTTGCCGTACAGCGAGAAATACCGAGAATGTAGATTTCTGAGTCGGTTATATTACTTCGAGAACGGTAACGAGAACGAGAATATTACCGAGAAATAAATGCTCTGGGAATTTATGAGAATTTAAGAATTTATTCTATTAAATCAAAATATTTAATTTATTCGTTAACCTAGAACGATTTTTTAATGTTAAAAAGCTTAAAAACATATTTTAAATATAAACTAAGCATCCAGTCAAGTTTTCATTGAGTTCGTACTTCGTCCCATGCCAGTCGTACGCATTTATCTGAGGTTAGGACGTTAGGTGCCGGTGCTGCGGTGCATCGTGCTCGTACGTACATTGTGCTATGATTTTCGTGAATGACCATCAAGTCAATATCTGTGTAATATGAACAAAATAAAACAACTTTTTCATAGAAATAAATTGTCAACTTTATAAAAAATATTTACTTAAAAAAATGTGTACAGAATGTGCAACATTTGTTCAGAAATTAAGAAATAAAATAAATTTTGGAGCGTACGCGTACAGCTGCGATTATAATAATAACAAGAATTTGACGACTTTAATTAAAAAACTACTGTTTTGCATATATTATATTCCTATAAATATGCCTAAGCTAGTAAATAACTTTTATTTAACTATTTAGATAACGTAAACAATAAAAATATTGTTAAAAATAATAAATTCTCTTAAATTCTTTTAAATTCTCATAAATTCTGTCATATTCTCGGTTATATAACCGGAACATAAATTCTCGAGAATTTAAGAACTCTACGAGAATGAGACATACCTGCTGCCTCGGTATTTCTCACCTCGTTTTGCATCGCCTGGTGTTGTCCTTCCTCATTCTGGCATCGGGTTTTCCAATATTTCTTGACAGATATTGACCAAAGTGCCAAACTGGTCGAATTATTTGTTTTATGCTGATAAATTTGATATCAAATACGATATGTTTTGATTTGTCAAAAATGGTTCTAACAAAAATAAGTATACATCGGAAAGAAAATATCTAACCGAAAAATTGTACAACTAAGTCTGCTCCAATTTTAGGTCAGTCTCACTTCGAGATTAGTCAAATTCAACACCTATTTCCTTGAAACTCGGGGTTGAAATATGGCACCGAGTCTGGCGTTCACGTGCAGTCTCGTCCCATGTAGTTGTCGTTATTTCTGAAGTTTTCTGATTGAAAAAAGGTTCAACTTTTGAAATACGGAATGCGGAGATGTTGATTCCGTAGATGCCTGGTTGGCTGTAGTGGATTTGGGATATTCTTTGTGCTTTTGTTGTTCTAAAAAGTGGAGATTGACTAAATGATCGACATTGTCTCGCTAGCGTGTGATCGAACTTTAGGGGAAGGGTGATAAATTGTAAGAAAGTGGCCTACGAATAGGCTTTCCAGAATGCTCTCGTAGCAGCCAGAGAATCGGCGGATTTCTGGAAGGTAGTTAACTTTTTTAAGTTCAGTCGGTATTTGGCAACAACAGTAATTTGGAATCGTGAAATGAATTTTCGAACGGTTTGTACCCACCTAAGATTAGCCTTGACCTTGCCTGAACTGTAAATATTCACCCTCTTTTAGTTTATCCAATCACCAGATATGAAATAACAGTTGCTATCAGAAAAGTGTAAACCGGGAAAACCCTGGCCAGGATTGTGTTCAGCCGGAATTTTATACAGCTCTTCCGGAGTTAGTTAGGGATTACCTGTAATGTTTTTTCAGGAGGATCGGAGATAATAAGGGGGTTCCTTTTCTTGGGGGGTTATCCTCACGCGCATGATCTACAAGAAGTGGGATAAAGAGGATACTGGCTCATATAGGGATATCGCGATTGTGAAATGTATAGCCAAGATATTCAAACGGATTCTCCTGGATAGTTTAGTGGAGTTGATGAATGAGTGACAGTGTGTGCCTGAATTCCAGGAAGGATTTAAGGCTGCCAGAGATTGTAAGGATCATTTCTTTATTTTGAGTTCTATAATAATGTGCTTGCTTTGTAGATTTTAAAAGAGCCTTCCTTTCAGCATATCATGATCTACCGCCAAATACATTATTGAGTTTGAGTGTCAGCTCAAAATTCATTAAAGTAGTGAAGAGTCTGTATGACACAGCTATCGGGTGTCTATTCACGCGCCCGAGGACCTTATATGCCCGGTCGACGTGAATTCCGGTGTTTCTCAAAGTGAGCTTCTTAGTCCAGGCTTTTTTATTTTTACTCTCAAATGATCATTTGATTGAGGTTCTTCTACTGGCCTATGCTAATGACATATTGGTCCTTGCTGAGTTTCGTGTTGATCTCGAGAGGAAAATTATTACTTTTGCCTGCACCAAAAGGATGGCTGCTGCAAAGATTGCTGTAGGATCGACGTTGCAAGTCATCCGAGCCTCCAAGTCGGAATCTTGGCGCACCTAACAAATCTAATACCAGAGCCTGGTCTTAAATGTTTTCTTCTATGCCAAAGGAATCTGTGGGTTGAGATATTGTGAATCTTTGGCATATTCTATTTGATATTCTATTTGATAAGCCAATTTCTCGTGATTCGGAACGGCGTTTGAATCATGCCGAAAGGAAAGTATCTGGCTAGAATTATTTCTAGCAAGAATTTGCTCTATTTGAATTTGTTTCTAAACAAGAATCGTGTTCAAAAGTTTCGTTGTTTATTTCTCGTCGTAGATTGTTTCTGGGGACCGACACGCCTAGGGTAGGTGAATCTTCATTATCCCAAAATAAGGTATTTTTCACTTAGTCGAAGGCTTTGTTTGCTATTTGTGAGAGGCTGTGTGGTGGAGGTTTTTCGTTTCTCATTTGGGTTTCTTCGATAAATGTTCCTTGACTTAAGCTGTCTCTTTCTAAAGTATTGCTAGCCACTGGGGTTTCCGTATTTTTTCTAACGTGTTTGAGGACGTATTCCTTATTATTTGTCTCGTTGTAATGTTATTTAAGTTCATATTTTGGATTGGAAGTGCAGCGGCACCTTCGAAGTCCAAACATTCGTCGTTGCTTAGGTTATTGGTAGGGTTATCCATTGTGTTTTTGACTTTACCCGACCTGAGTTTCATTTATTCAAAGTTGCTTTAATATTCGTACAAACAAGACACCCTATATGAGCATCCGACTTGGTTGCTTAATTTAAATTTTTCAATTTAAATCGAATATCCTAATTAAAATTTCAATTAGGTATTTCAGTGCTTGCCGAGTTCGAAAATATTTTCATTTGCGCTCTCAGACTCTTTGTTTTAAACATATATCGCGTGACCTTCCGTCGGACTCGCGAGGGTACGGGCTGCACGTGCGAACTCGCTACCACGCTTGAACGTTGCGTGTCGTTCAACGATTGAAATATTTAACGAGAATTGAAATTTAATGTAATTTTCTTTTCAGATTTCATTTTTCCCTGAATAACTTTCGGTTTTTTAAAACTTTAATTCCCCAAAACTAGGTTTTAACTTTAATGATTTTATTTTTGATTTTTCATTAATTTTTTTGAGAACTGAATTCCTTTTTGCAAAATTTTTAGAGTAAGATTTTCTAACTCGTTTCCATCTTTGACTTTATATTTTTGCGTAATTCGAGTTATTTTCATCGAAATGTCGTAAGCGAGCATATGGTGAGATTTTGCGAGAAATATTTAAATACCACATATAACAATATATAAGTGGAAAGCAGATATATATCACTGCATATATCAATCACAAGTCCGATAAATCATGTTATAAATCAGCCCTTACATGGTAAATAAATATAAATTGTAATATAAATTCAAGGTACGGGAATGGATGCGGAAACCTGTCATCATTGGGCCGCTTCGTGTCCTCAAGACACACGAGGGTTTCGCCGCTATGTCGTTTTGATTTCATCGTACCCTGTGACCACCCATCTCACGGCTGTGAGATGTGGCTATAAGTGTGATTTACCGCGGTTCTACCGAGAGCCGGTGTCATTTTTTAGATGACAGTTGCTCTCAGTGGCATCCTGCGGTGTTTGTTCAACCCTTTATGTATATATATATATATATATATATATATATATATACATACACATATATAACTTCACATTCTCGAAAATTGTGTCTGTTGCGCACTCAAGGCCTGACATAGTTCTGCTTGACTTCGAGAAGCGAAACATGTTACACCCGGGATATTTTGTTAAACTAATCGTCCTGATTATCGACGCTCTTGGAGGTGCCAAGCTTTCACTGGTTAATAGCCTTAAAAGCATTCCTGCGTGTCAACAAAATGCTAAAGCGCTTGCGGGGAAGATGTAGAAGGCGGTCGTCCTTGGGTCGCTCCGTGTCCTCAGTGTGCACGATACTTTTGCCGGATCATCGTAATGAATCCGTCGCAGACTGTAACCACCTATTTCATGGTCGTGAGACATGGCTACAGCTGAAATTTTCCCGCGGTTTCACTGGGAGCGGGTGCAGTTTTTCAGATTAGCACCCGCTCCCCGCCAAATCCCGCGGTTGTCCTTATGACAAACCTTTAATTATATATATAATTTAAAAAAAAGTTAAACAATCACCGAAGGGTGCCACTGGGAGCAGCTGCTATCTAAAAATGACACCGGTTCCCAGTAAAACCGCGGTAAAACACACATATGGCCAAGTCTCACGACCGTGAGATGGGTGGCACGATGAAATTACAACGACAGGGCGGCGAAACCCTCGTGTATCTTGAGGACACAAAGCGACCCAAGGATGACAGCTTTCTGCATCCATCTCGCAAGTGCCTTGGCATATGTTTGGCATGCGGGTATGGCTTTAAGGTTACGAACCAGTGATAGTTTCGCACCTCCGAGAGCACCGATCACAAGGACAATTACTTTAAGCGAATATTTTGGGTACATTCGTTGCAGCTCCCTTTTAAGGTCTTGATATCCCTCCTCCTTTTCCTTCTCCTTGGCAGTGATGTTGCTGTCGGCCGGAGCCGAGAATTCGATCAAGGGCAGTTCGGCACGGCAGGGTCGCGGCCAACATCGTAAGAGCGACGAAGATGGTAATAAAGCAGTCTTAGGACTGCATTATGTCTGTAGATATACCTCGTTCCTGCATGGGTGGGACACCCAGATAGTATGTGTTCTAGGTACTCATCGTGTGCATGACACGCTCTGCACCTATCGCTGGGAACTTCTTGACATAAAATGCGGTCAGGGTATTCTAAGTTGGAAATGACACCGTGGTGGCATGCGAAAAAAAACCCTCTGTAACTGAATTAGGGCCTGATGATCTGAGGAAAGTAAAAGTTTGCTCCTTCGCCAAGGACTGTTTTTCTACTTTTCTGTGAACGTTTTCGTGCATTTTCTTGTCGAACAGCTGTCGGTGAAATTTTTCAACCTCTGCGTTCTTTACTTCCGCTTTTAGAAGTGAAGCATCTAGATGAAGTAATGCACTTTCCTCACTTCTGATGTTAAAATTCAGGCCAAGGGTCTTAGCCGCTTGCTCCGCAGCTTTGTAAAGGAACGCTCCTTTGCCAATCATCTCGTGGTTCCTGACTATTTTTAGGAGAGGATCTCTGCCATTTGCAACGATGTAAGCTGTACTTGACGGCGTGAGTGGTGACATCAAGGGCCGTAAGCTCGTTCTTCGTCCATTGAACCACCCCAAATGAGTACAATTGAACCGGTACGGCAAGCATGTTAGTCGCAGATACCTTGTTCAAATCCGAAGGATTGGAAGACCAAATCTGTCGAAGAAGATGCTTGTATCTGCTTCGGAGAGACTCCTTTGCTAATGTTATGTCCTGAATGCGGCTTTGAAGCACGCTTAAGCATGTATAGGTCTCTCCAGTGTTAAGATGTCTAATAACACTTATATCCACAAGCTCAGGGTCCTTGGGAACGCCAGTAATCTTTCCTTTCTTCAGATGAATTTTGGCAAACTTGCCCAATCCAAAGTCTATTCCAACATGAGTGACATTATGCTCGCGATAATTAGTGTTGACACAGAGGTATCCAGAAGAATTTCGTAGTGCGAGAGATAGAGGCAGAAGTGTGATGCAAAAAAGCAAAGAGCTCATGGTATCACCCTGAAAGACGCCCCTCTGAAAGGTGACGTTGTTCGTTGTCACACGATAATTTCCAGATGAGATAGTAAATCTAGTTTTCCAAAGGGGCATCAATCTCTCTATACATCTCACTATGTGTGGATGCACCTTCAAGCTTTCCAACAGACATAGATAAGTCTATGAGAGGTTGAATCGAAACCTTTTCGGTAATCAATCCAGGCCATAGACAGGACGCGCTGATGGGCTGCAGTGTCTTTACAGACGCACCTGTCAATTAGCAGGTTCTCTCGACAGCCTGCTGCACCTTTTTCCGAGCCACGTTGTTCGTACATCTCTCGCCACACAGGCTGAATTCTTCGAACAATCATGTTGTTTAGAATAGCTGTAAAGATCGTATACATTGTGTTCAAACAAGTTATTGGCCTGTAATTCTCTGGTTTGGACAATTTGCCGTTTTTCGGTAGGAGTATAATGCGTACTAACGCCAGCCCCTGCGGGATGGGCGTTTCCAAATTTAAATATGAGGTGAAAATCGTGCCTCTAAGTGCTTTTTTCACCTCTTCGGCAGTCATTGATGGACATTCCTTCTCAGATGTTATGAGGTTGTCGCAAAACTCCTTGAAGCGGATGATATTATATTATCAGTATCTTCTTTCCACTCCGGTGTTTTTCGGATCTTGTATACCTCTCTTCGAAAAGTCTCTACATTGTTGGGCTTGGGTGGATTTTGACAGAAACAGGGAGATCGCTGAAGCGGCATGATGGGTCAGTGAGAAACTGTCGATTCTTTCTGATCTATCTCTCCCTCTTCTGTATTCTCCTTCTTGCATCAGATAACACCCGTATTTTGTCAGCAATATACTGCTTGATTGTCAGCAGCTTTGACTTGTTCAGTGTGTGATTGAAGATCCTCAGTTCTTGGACGAACTTCCGAACCCTTTCCGTGAACGGTTTACCAGATGTTATTTAGTCAATCACACACAAAATACGGGACGCATTCTGGCTTGCCCATCCAATCTTCTTGTTCAGTTGATGCAAGCGTCTTTTGGTCTTTTGATCCATCGTCGGTTTTAGCTTTCGATTTGAATCAGCCAATGCTCTCGCAGCACCATAAACTGAACAACTGATTGTCCAGAGGTCGGACTCCTCCGAGATATCCTCACGAAGGGAGGCATCCATTTCAGCCGGATATTGGGGCTTAGGAGGAACCTGCATGTCAATGCTTATTTCGCAAAGACTGATGCGAAACGTGCTGAAGCTCTGGATGTTTCTGGCACCACAGAGTGTGCATACGCGCCATAAAGCCTCTGTGAGAAGGGATAATGCTGGCATCTTAGCAGTCCAGCAAGTCATCCTTGAGTTGATTCGTCCACTCAATGTGGACGTTTCGCCGCTTCGTGGTCGTGTTTCCACCTGAATTATTTTCAGCACACCAAACTCTAGGGTGACTGGCACTGTTTGCCGACCGATTGTCGGGTGCTTTGCGCGTCCGATAGTTTTGAACCGCGTCTACAACTTTCTGGTGGTTTGGTGGTGTGATTGTTCTTCCCACGAGTACCTAGGGAAAAGATTCGCCCATCCTTGTAGAGCCCTGCATGCAAGGATAAGGGTGCATACTCTGAGAGGTCGCCCAGTATCCAAGATTCACCGTTCAAGACACCCCGCCCAGGTGCCATTCAGCTTTTGGCACGGTTGTTGTGCCTTCACTTAGGGTCTATTCCCGCTATCAATCTACTGAGAATTTCAAAATTTTGAATTTTGTGTCATTTTCTCTGCAGGTTTTTGGGATTTTATTTAGGAGAAAGTGTGGTTAATTTTACGTTGGGTACCAGGTATGACGGGAATGCCTACCAAGGCGGGAAAAAAGAAATGGGGAAAGCTAAGAAAGTTAAAAGTAGTAGGGCTATGGGGCTAAGGGTCCACTAACAGCCAGATTACGCCACCGTCGCAAGTTACCGACAACAACAGATGGCACGTCCGACAACAACAGATGGCACCACCGAACAAGTAGGGGTTCTGTTTCATGCTAAGTTAGTAACAGTCGGCTAAAAAGTAAGGTTGATAATGCAGATTCCTGTTGCGGAAGCATTGCACCATCGGTCGGTAAAACAAAGAGTTCGGTAATTTTGAGGATATGTTCCATGCTTATTCGGTAAAACAGTGAGGTTCGTAGAGGAGATTCTTGAAAAGTTAGCATTACGAGGTTCTGTTCCATGACAAGTCACCATCAGTCGGTAAAACAGGAAGGTAGGGAATATTTTATATTATCATTTTATCATATGTCGGCAAGGTAGGGATCCATGTGAACGCCAGTCAGTAAAACAGGGAGGCCTGCATCTTTATATTGACATGTTACTGTATGTCGGTAAGGTAGGGAGACATGTTATCATCAGTCGGTAAAACAGGGAGGTTCGCAATTTATTATATTATCATTTTATCATCGGTGGGTTAAGTAGGGAGGTAACTTTATATATTATCATTTCACCATAGGTCGGTAAAATACAGGCCGTTGGTAGCGCACATCTCTAGCCACATATTGAGTGCCAGTCGCTATATCAGGAGCCTACCTTATATATAGTGTGCGTTGGCATTCCCCAAACGTCAACAGGTATTCACCTTTCTTTCTCTCTCTCTCTCTCTCTCTCTGTGTAGCGTGCGCTGGGATACCCCAAACGTTCGCGGTTATTCCCCTGGAGTAGTGACGAGTGGGTGGCGGCGTCCAATATAAAGGCGCGCAGAAACGCAGGCTGGTCATTCCGTCGCATCAACCGATGCAAGCAACATCGAGTGATCCAGGAGACGAAAACACCAGGTCCAGAGAGAGAATCCAAAAGGTAAGCGTTCAAATGATTTTTGCATGGCTTTTTGCTTTTAGTGCATGATACTTTTACATGGCTTTTTGCTTCTAGTGCATGGCTTCTTGAATTGCTTTTTGCTTGTAGTGCATGGCTTTTTGCTTATATTGCATAACTTTTTGCATGTTGCTTTGCGCCGACTCCGATTTGGAGTGGGGGTAACAGGCTATAAAAGCTATAAAATAATTGAAATGGAACCATTCTCTCATCTGCCTTGGTGAGCAACAGTACGAGCAAGATGGAGACTTCAGTGCTGTTAGACGAATGTGAGGAGCTCATCTCAATAATCGAGAAGGCTGTGATCCTGCTTCAGAACCTGGAAAGAAGAGATGGAGCGCCTGACGTCATCCAACGATGTACCAATAAGTGCGATAGTATTTCAAGAAGTGTAAATGATATACAGCGAGAAACATGTATATCGACGGCTCAGCGACAAAGATCTGTAAATATCATCGAACAAATTATATGTATGCGTGTCCACCTTGAAGCGTTACTGATACAAGGTGAAGGTGTGAAAGACCATCTTACTGATCGTGTGAGATGGGCTGATTGTGACGCGACATTCAAGAGACGACTCCAAACAGGAGTAAATATAGTAAATATAGTTCACAAGGATATTAATTCTTTCTTTGATGATGCTTTCATGAAAAGAAATTTATCCGACGACTGTATTACATGATTGGTTCAACGACAATGTAAAACAACCAATCCTGAAGAAACTTGAAGATCTCGAGGAAACCGATTCCGATTGGAAATTACACTCGACTGTAAAGCTAGAAATTAATATTAACAAATACAACCCTATGCGAGCTAGTTCTTACATAGACTTACCACTGCCAATGAAAAAGAAACAAGCTTGTATCAATGTTAAAAATAACGATAACGAGTGTTTCAAATAGGCAGTGTTATCGGCATTTTATCCAGCTTCATAACATATTGATCGTGTGTCTAAGTATACACAGTATAAAAATAAATTAGATTTTAGCGGAATAGAGTTTCCTGTAAGTCTAAAAGGTATACCGCAATTTGAAAAATTAATCCGTATATCTGTACATGTGTATGGTCTGAAAAGAAGAAAGTTTAAGTATACTGTTGTACCTCTACATCTGACACCTGTAAAGAGTGAACAACATGTTAACCTTCTTCATCTTCAAGACCACTATATTGACGAGAGCCTTGATGAATGTTACATTGATGACGACGACGATCAAGATTTCTATAACTTCCACTATGTATGAATTAAATATCTGTCGAGACTCGTTAGTGAAGAGCTGTTGAAACGCAAAGAGAAAATCCATATTTGCGATAGATGTCTACACTATTTTACGAGTGAAAAAAAATTGGTCACCCACGAAGAAGATTGTAAGACCTGAAACCACTACAAAATTAATCTACCTAAACCTGGCAAGAACTTTGTAGAATTCAAAAATTTCAATAATAAAGAAAATGTCCCATTCATAGTCTGTGCAGACTGTGAATGTTTGCTGAAACCGTCTGAAAAGCTGCAAGAAAATATGTCCAATACTGAAGTTTTCCAACACCATGAAATCTTCAATATAGGATACTATTTGAAATGCAGCTATGATGATTCATTGTCTGACTATTATTCCTCCCTGAAGGTGCAGACCCTGCAAAGTCAGGGTTGCCACAGACTTTCCATTTTTAATTTCTCTGACTTTTCCCTGACCTTTTTTCAACAATCCCTGACTTTTCGACATACACTGAGAAAAGAAAAATTTGGATACAAAGAAATACATTTCTTTGATTGCATTCATTTGAGCCAAAAAACCCGTTTACTTAATTGTACTGAATATTGTTTAAAAGCAACAAACTCGTGTATTGATTCAAAGAAATCATTTCTTTGGGCGCCATTACTTTGAAGTGAAGAAATATTTCTTGGCTTCAGAATATGAGATAATTAACTCAAGGAATTTATATCATTAAAACTAAGAACCTAGTTTCTTTGAATCTTGCTTACGCATCCAAAGCAATATTTTTTTAGATCAATATATTTGAGCCTTTGAAATAAAAAAAATTTTCTTTGAAATAAGTAACTCATCGAGGCGTGAAACAAATATTTTGGTTTCTTTGAATCAAAGAAATATTGACATAAATGAAAGCAATATTTATTAAGTGAAAGCGATATTTCTTTCATATAAGGGGATTGATACTGTTGTTCTAATAGAACGTGTCATTAGTCGAATAAAGTAATTTTTTCACTTAATTAATAATTTTATCACTTGGAATATATGTTTCTTTTAATAAATAGAGCGAAGCGATTTATGTCCAATAAACATTTCCTTCAAGTGAAGAAATATATTTTTGAAATAACTTCATACACCATTCGTTCGAAAAAATATGTTGGTAAAATTCTTTATTTGTACCGAGTAGTTCAGACATATGCCGCCAGGTGCGCAGAGTTTATAGCCTCACAATAGAAATGGATTCTCCAGTCTTTAAGTTAGCCATACATTTTCACCGTAGACATAATCTAAAATATGTGATGATTGGTGTTTATCAGTCTTCCTAAGCATTGGTCAGTTGGTCTTGCTTGAAATTCTTTTTGCTACTCCGCGAAAATGAAAGTAAATACATTTTTATAATCATTATAATTGCATTGAATATTTTTTTCAATAAATGGGCTTGCTTAGTTTTTCTACTTTAACTATTCAAAATTGTTAAACAACAGGAAAACTTTTTCTCTTTGAATAAATTGTTCTTTGAATCAATTAATATTTCATCAACTCTGTTACGCCTTATTTTGAAACAACATGCCGTATTTTAGAAACAAATAGATATTTATTGGGGTCGGCCCATCAAGATTGTAATATAAATTATCAAGATTCTCGTATTATACCTGTGGTGTTCCACAATCTCTCCGGCTTTGCCGCACACTTTATAATCCGCGAAATTTGTACAGAAATTGAAGGGAAAGTTGACCTTCTAACCTTGAAAAAGGAAAGGTATATTTCTTTCACAAAACACGTAAAGGGAATGAGGCCAAATTTCGCTTCATTGACTCGTTTAGATTTATGGCGTCATCATTAGAGGAACTAGCTTCGTACTAAGAGAACTAAAAAATTGTAAATTCCGTGTTCTCCAATTGAAGCCAAGGAAAAATTCAATTGCTTACACGTAAAGGTGTATTGCCTTACGAATACTTAGACTCAAGAGTGAAACTATTGGAGACACAATTGCCACGGAAATAAAAATTGTATAGTTCTCTAAATGATGCGCATATCTCCTATGAAGACTATACGCGTGCGCAACGCGTATGGTCTGAATTTAATTGTAAAAATATTGGCGACTACGTTGACTTGTACATGAAAAACAGACGTTTAGTTACTTGCGGATATCTTTGAAAATTTCCGAGAACAGTGTCTGAAAGCGTACGGTCTAGATCCAGCACACTATTATACGACTCCTGGTTTGACTTGGGATGCCATGTTGAAGTATATTAAGGTAAGGTTAGAACTCCTCACTGACATTGCTAAACTGATGTTTATTGAGCTAGGTATTAGGGGTGGTAAGTAAGCCAATGCTCTAACCGTTATGCCAAAGCAAATAACTCATACATGGAAGTTTACAATGAGAATGATGACATCATTTATTTAGTCTACTTTGACGACAAAAACCTGTATGGTTAGGCAATGGCTTCCCTATGGTGGTTTCGAGTGGGTCCCAAATGTCAATATTAACTTTAATGTTCTCGATGATTCACCGGTTGGCTATATTTTGAAAGTAGACTTAGAGTACCCGGAAGAACTGCACGATGCCCATAATGATTTGCCTTTTTGCCCAGAACGCTCGAAACCACCAGGGTCAAAGCAGAAGAAACTGCTAACTACTCTCCTACCCAAGCGCAAATACGTTCTCCATTACCGCGAACTCAAACAGGCTTTGGCAAGCGGTCTAAAATTAGTCAAAATTCAACATGTGCGTAAGTTCAATCAATCCCCTTGGCTAAAATCCTACATTGACTATAATACTTCAATAAGAGCAAAATCCCGTAATGAATTTGAAAAGAACCTTTTTAAATTAATGAATAACGCGGTATATGGAAAAACAATGGAGAACGTGCGCAAACCTGTAGACGTGAAACTCGTCACCAAGTGTGAGGGTAGGTACGGTGCAGAGCAGTGCAGTTTTGTTCAATAAACCAATCTACGTACGGCTTAGTGTGCTGGACATCTCCAAGACTTTGATGTACGACTAAATGTTGCCAAAGTACGGTAGTAATCTTAAAATGCTGTATACAGACACTGATAGCTTTATTCGACGGTATGCCGCACGCCAACAAAAAGATTTTGGTTCTTATGAAAGACGAATGTAATGGTAAAATCATAACAGAGTTTGTTGGCTTGCGGAGTAAAATGTATAGCGTGCGAGTCAACGGCCAAGATTTCTTAAAGAAAGCGAAAGGCGTAAAGGCCGGAGTAGTCAAGAAAGATATTGAGTTTAGCGATTACATTGGCTGCTTGCAAAATATCACAACGCAAAATAGGACACAATATGTAATTAGATCGCGATGACACAACGTCGAAACATTGAAACACTGTAAAATAGCATTAAGTCCTTACGAAGACAAGAGGTTCCTATTGCCAAGCAGTACCGATACCCTGACATGGAGACACTGTAAACATACATAGATTGTAAGCTCACATTGTGAACAAGGATTGTAAGCTCGCAATGTGAAAATTTTGATGGTGTTTTTTGTTGGAATACACAACAACAGAATATGAACATCTAGTCTTCTTTATTTACCAAAAACCTTACATCTAGATAATGCATAAATTTAGTATTAGTTTAATATTAGGAAGTAACTATAGTTTAAAGTTAAGTGAACAACAGCTTAACTTAACTGTATCCATAATTAAATATAATCATAATTATAATTGCTTGACATTCAAGGCTTTGTAGTGAATAGTTAGTATTAATATAAAATTGCAGCTTATATACAAGATCGTTTGGATCTGTATAAAGCATTATATAACGTTCACGGACGGATTATCCACCTCCTCCTCCGCCACTAACGTTACTTTAATAACAGCTTAACGTTACTTTAACGTTAACTTAAAGTTACCTACACGTTACTTTACCGTTACTTTAATGTTACCTTAATGTTACTTTAATGTTACTTTGATGTTAGCTTAACGTTAGTTTAACGTTAGCTTAGCGTTACTTCAATGTTAGCTTAACTTTATTTTAACGTTAGCTCAACATTAGTTTAACTTTATTACATGTCTGTATTCTCTATCCAGCTATTGTGTGAACTGTCAAACCCAAGCCATTTGACCTAGATTTTATTACCACCTCTCTTAATGACTTTCTCCACAAGATAAATGTCTGGGTATTTGACTTTTAAAAGTTCCTCTTGATAAAAGCCTCCAGCAGCGGATTGATCCTGATAGTCCTTTCGTTTATATGTTACTGGTTTAGCTGCCATGATCCGCTCCACAATAAATACTTCAGTTGTCCAGTTAGATGTATATCCTTTCTCAAACATGTTCTTATACTTGCTGAATCGAACTTTGTCACCAACTTTGAATTTTTGACGTTTCGAAATAATTTTTCTTTGTTTCTGGAAGCGTTGCATCAATTCATCCTCGTCATCTGTGTTTACATCTTTTGGTTTCATACCAACTGTTCGATGTTTCGTATTGTTATACTTGAATATGAGAGTAGGCAAGAGATCTAACCATTAAGTTACCTTGCAAGCTGAATTGTGACCACATTTTATTCTTGAGTGTACGATCAAATCGTTCAATGATTGACGCTTTTAAATTACTGCAAGTTGAGTACAGTTTAACGCTATACTTTTGCATTAAACCTTTAAATTTCAAATTGTAAAACTCTTTCCCTTGATCAGTGTCTACGTTTTTTGGAACTTGTCCCTGTACAAGCATAGATTTCATGACTTCAGTAACATCTTGTCCACTCTTGCTTTTCACAGGAACTGTCCAGGCATACTTTAAAAATATATCGATAACAGTAAGCAGGTATTTGAAACCCTTATTCTCTTGAGAATATGGTAGAATTTCAACCAAGTCAGCCTGCCATGTTTCATCTACTCCACGCATTGTAACAGAGCGACGTGGATAATTTTATCATTCTCATCAGAGAAGGTATTAGATTTGTGTAAAATTTGACCCCCCCCCCACCGTTTTGGTCAAATTTCCACGTTTTGAGACCTCCTGAATCCGAAAAACAGGTTTTTACGAACGTGTCTGTCTGTATGTATTATGTGTATCTGTATGTATGTATCAGGTCTGTCTGTTGTATGCATGTGTGTCTGTTGAATGCATGTGTGTCTGTAGACTTTTAGTTTGTTAGCACGATAACTTTCAAAAGAATTGACATATTGGATTGGGCTTTGGTATACTATTCAAGTGTTCTAAAATGAAGGTCAAGTTCGTGAGCCAGCTATTTTGGATAAAAATTCAAAAAGTGAGCGCATTTTCAAAATTGTTGACTAATTTTTTTTAAGATTTAAAAACTCTATGTACGGTTATGAGTAACTAAGCCACTTTTTCAACTGCGCATGTGCCGAAAACCGCGGTCGATTTGAAATCAATAAATACCATCAATAATAATATATCAATAAATACACCCGACATTCCTAGAACTGCTGGCCCACGCAGTTTTTCAGCTCAAAGGGCGAGAGACGGTTGCGACTCTCGCATGAAAAACACCAGCAGCATAGGGACAAAGCACGAAGTAATAGTGTAAAAATAGTGTAGTTGAAAATGTCGCGGTCCGTTGGCCAGTGTTTTTGTTGACGTACGACGTGAAAAATGTAAAATTTCTTGGAAATAGTACAAGTTGCCAACTGAAAATCAATATAATAGAATCAAAAAGCGACTCAAATATTTCGCGGCAATGCTAGGCCTAGGCTAGGTCTAAATATCAGCCGCCAGAAAGGTGACAATATATAGGACTTCAACTGCACATGAGTTTTTGGAGGAAAATATTCTAAAGGTAAAGGTAAGTGATAAAGGTCTAAAAAGTAATATTTCTCAAGTGTAAAATCTATTTCCTCAGTCATGTCCCATTCTTTTCTCGAGTGACGACCTTTCAGTGTCACGAAATACAAGCAACTTTCCGAAATTTGAGGTTACTAATTTGACGTGCCACTAACCTGAAATTTAGGATGTTTTTTTTTACTTCGTGAAACTGAAAGGTTGTCAATCGATGAAGAATGGAACGTGAATGAAGAAAATACATTCTACACTTGAAAAATATTACTATTTGTACATTTATGACTTTTACGTTTAGAATACTTTCTCGAAAAAGTCTGCATTCCCATGGCGTCATCCTAAAATACTCAATTTAAAACCAACGAGGGCGCTCTTCGGATCTCTTTTTTTTCATTGGTCAGCCACTGATGCGGAGGAGAGTGTACAGTGACCGTGGTGGGTGTTGACGGAACTGCGCAATTTGAAATAACCGCATACAGGGGGTCTTGAAAAAAGGGTTCTTGAAATAAGGGGAACTTGAAATAAGTGAGACTACATGTTTTTGTCACTCCTTTGTGACCACCTAATGCTGATGAATGGGCTTCCACTAGAATTTCATTTTTTTGTTCTTTTGTGGGATACTGTGTGATTCCTGAGCAAATAATTATCTTTGTATTTGATTCTGAAAATACGGATTTAAGTTGGGTTAAGATTTCTTCCCATGGCATATTATTTACGTAACCAGTTTTAGCTATACTGATTGATTTTAAGTTTAATTTGCTGGCTATGTTATGCAGAGAGAAAGTTGTTAACTTTATACTATTGAGTGTTTCTGCAAGATTATCTTCTTCTTCGATAGGAAGTGCTATGTGATAATTTTTTCCTTTATGAATTTCTTTGGCAAGACCTTTCTGAATGTTTGTAAACTTGGGTAATTGTTCACGCTTTAATAATAATTCTGATCCATTATCTCGGAGTTCTCCATTCGTTGTAGTCAAGTATGCATAGTTATCTTTTCTCATTGTAATTTTATCGCGGCAGTCTATTATATTGGGATGCTTAGTTGACGTTCTGACGGCTGGTTTATCCGGCGGTGGCTCCTGGGGCGGACGATTTTGTGCTGAATCTCCCGTCATGCGTTTCTTTATTGTCATTTGTTTCTGGTAAATCTTCATTAAAATCGGGATTTATTTAATCCAAATAGATCAAATTTTCATCTACATTTTTATTATTAAAATTTTCATCGTTATCTTTAATAAAATCAAAAAAAAATTTCTTCAGGATCGCTTAAGTTTTCTATTTCGCTTGATTCACTGGAACTGGAAAAATAATTCGGATTTTCTGCGTTGCTATCTTCTTCTTCTTGAATTTGAAATTTCTTTTTTTTCTTACAGGAGTTCTTCTTTATATTTTCATAATAATCTGGATCAGAGTCTGAGTTCTGGTCTACCTCATTTTTTCTTAATAATGATTTCTTCTTGAGAGTCCTTTTCGTAATTATCTTCGCTATTATTTCCTTAAATTTTTTCTTGAATATTTTCTTGTATATTAACTGGATTTTTAGTTTCTTCAGTTTGATTTCTTCATTTTCTTCTTGTTACCATTGCGTGGCATTTTGATTTTTTTATTTCATTTAGATTTGAGAGATCTAATTGATTTAGTAATACGTGAATTCTTTCTTTGACTTGATTAAATAATTCTTCAATGAAAATGTGGTTTTCTTTCTTCATTTTTATACTAGAATTTTAACTTGAGCTTGGATTGAAACTCGACTGTGAATTTGAACATGAATTAGTATTCGATTTTGAGATTGTATCAGTACATGATTTAAAATTTGATTTCGAGTCTTTGTTAGTGCTCGATTTTGAAATTAATTGAGTCTTTGTTAGAACTTGATTTTGAATTTGATTTTGAGCGCGTAGAGTATATTTCTTGATTAACTTTCATTATTTTAGTATCTTCTTCTTTTATTATAGTATCTTCTTCTTCTATTTGTTCATTAACATCTGTGGGGTTTCTTGATAACGCGTCTGCATTTACATTCATTTTACCTGCTTTATAGACAACTTGAAAGTCATATTCAGCTAATTTTAATTTCCATCTTGTTACTCTAGAACAAGGATCTTTGCAATTTTGAAACCAAACTAATGGTTTGTGATCGGTTATTAGCGTAAATTTGTGTCCGTATAGATAGGGGCGGAAATGTGTTACACAAAATATAATTACTGGGTCTTCTTTTTGAAAAGTGTCATACTTTCTTTCATTATCATTTAAACTTCGAGAGGCGTAAGCAATGGGTTTATCTTTGCCAATTTTTCCTTGTGATAAAATTCCACCAACGGCAAATCCTGATGCGTCTGTCGTTAATACAAAAGGTTGCGAGAAATCTGGTCTTTGTAATAAAGGCGCGTTACATAATTTTTCTTTTAACGTGTCAAATGCAGTTTGCTGGGAATCTGTCCATACAAATGGTGTGTCTTTTTTCAATAATTTATTTAAAGGTCCGGTGATTTTTGAAAATCCGTCGACAAATTTTCTATAATATCCTGCTAATCCTATAAATTCTTTGATATTTTTTGGTTTTTTAGGGACTGGACATTTCTTGACGGCTTCTACTTTCTCAGGGTCTGGTTTCACTCCGTTTTTATCGATAATATGCCCGTGGTATTTTAATTCAGGGCGCAAAAATTCTTATTTGTCAGGTTGTAATTTAAGATTTGCGTTACTAAATCTACTTATTAATCCTGTGAATTTTTTATTATATTCTTCTGAAGTATCCGCATAAATAACTCTATCATCTAGATAGACGAAAAGTTTAGTGCCTTGAAGGCCAGTCAATACTAGGTCTATAAGGCGTTGAAAGGTGGCAGGGGCGTTTTTTAAACCAAACGGCATGCGGTCGAATTCATAGTGTCCGAAGGGTGTAGAGAAAGCTGTTTAGTGTGAGTCTCTAGGGTCCATTTTTATCTGATGGAATCCCCATGCTAAGTCGAATACCGAAAAGTATTGGGCTTTCCCTAATTGATCTAATATAGTCGATAGTCTAAATATAGGTATATCTAGATATATCTAATATAGGCGATAGTCTAAAACCATACGCCATTTTATGTTTCCGTGGGAGTCCGGTTTCTTAGGGACTGGAAATACTGGTGTATTATATGGAGACTGTAATGGCTTTATTATTTTTGTCTTAATTAATTCTTTGACTTGATCTTGAATTTTTTCTTTTTGGACGTGGGGGAGTCTTTATGGTCGTGTAAATACTGGTACTTCGTCCGTGGTTACAATGCTGTGTTGTAATACGTTTGTGCTTTCGAGTATTTCTCCTGGTATATGGAATCGGTCTGCGTTTTGTTCAATGAGTTTTTCTACATGTGCGTATTCTTCTTTATTTAAGCGTTCAACACGTAATAGTTCTTTTATTGACTTGACTCTATCTTTATTTGCAATATTAAATGTTTGGTGAACATAATCTCCATCTTTATCTGAATTTAGAAAACAGTTAAGGACTTGTTCGACTGCTTGGTATTTATTATTTTCATTTTGATTTTGTGTAATAAACACTTCGTTATCTTCAGGTGTCAATTCTTCAAAGTCGAGAATTTCTACAGTTGAAATTGCAAGTACTACTGGTTCTTCACGAGTATTAGCGATTTTTAAATATGCTTTACTGTTGTTATTTTAAACTATTGCGTTTCCGAAATATATACCACTGTCTTTAGGCAACAATTCAGGGACGTACCCTATTTCTTTGACGTTGTTTTTAACATGTATATACAAATCAGAAATTGTTCTAGGCGGAATTGTGATTATTTCAGAGGAGTCAAATGGATAGTGTTTTTCATTAATTTCTAGTTGTTTTTCTACATAATTTATTTTTACGTTGTTTTTGCGAAAATATTCACTTCCTAAAACTCCGTCATGTTCAACTGGTACTTCATTGGAAATTATAATGAAAATGGTTGGAAATTCTAAAATATTTATTGTTATTTGACCGAGAGTGTATACTGGGTGTTCGTTAATTCCTGTCAATTTCAGACAATTTTTATTAATGTTCACGCACATTTGTTGTGGAGGATTTCATTGTTGCTGTTGTTGTTGATATTGATTATTATGTTGTCTTTTACGGCAATCATTAATAACATGACCCGGTTCTTTGCAATAGTGACATATTATTTTGTTAGGTTCAGGCTGGTAGTTATTCACGTGCTTTGGGTCGTTTCGAGTCATTTCCATTCCATTGTTGGTTAGGTGCCTGTCCTCTCCACGGGGGTCTATCTTGGTTGTATTTATTCTGAGTTCCCCACGGCTCATATCGGGGTTTGTTATTTGACCAATTGTTTTGTGGTTGAAATCGATTATTAGTTTGATGTTGGGAATAATTAGAAAAAGATTGTCTTTGATTCTGAGAATTATTAGGAAAAAATTGTCTTTGATTTTGAGAATAATTAAAGAAAAATTGTCTTTGGTTATTGTTATTATTAAAGTAACGTTTTGAATAATTATTAGGAAATTGTGCCTGAAAATTATTTGTTCGATTAAATTGAGTATTTTGAGGGTTTGATAATTGTCTTGCAAGAATAGGACATACCGATGCTACATGACCTGTTTTTTCGCAAAATTGACATTGTGCATTTTCTCCTCCCGTAATGTGTACTTTATTGGATTCAGAAGTTTCTCCTGAATGAAGACTAGGTCGCGATTCTTTTCTTATGTCTTTGTTAGTTGCTAATCTTTTTTAATTTCAATTGCTTTAGTAGCAAGTTGCGAAAATGTATCTGCTTTTCCTATTCTCATTTCTAATTCTAGTCTAAGTCCTCTAATAAAATGATCCATCGCATAGTTTTCTAATTCAGTTTGAAAAGATTTTTCAGCTGTTCCTTTAGTGTTCATTTTATGAGCATAAATTATTCTATCGGTAATTTCTTTAATACGCGAAGCATAAGATATTACGTTTTCATCCCCCCCCCCAAAACACACACACAGATATATTACCGAGTTCCTCTTGGAGTTGATATACTGTTTTAGTAGGAGCGTATACCGTTTTGAGTTTATTTATTAATTCTTCTATTGAATAAAATGCATGACCATAAATGCATTTTCTTGCTTCTCCCGAGATTTTAGAGCGAAGTATTTTTACTAGATTTGCTTCGGCTTCGGCGTTAGGGACCATTGATCTTGCTTCGAAATATGATTCTATAAAATGTGAAAAGGAGACATTATTTGTTCCGTCGAACAGAGGAACGACCTCGAGCGCATCTCGAAGTGAGATTTTCTGGTTGTTAGGGAGTTTACTCATACTGTCTTTTTTAACTTCAGAGGCTGTGTCTGATGAATCTAAATTGTCTCCGTTAGGGTTTGTTATTATTATTTGTGGTAAAATATGTTCAATTTTAATTTGCTTATCAACGTCTTTTATTTCGATATTTGAATTTATTTGTTTTGAAAGAAGTGTTTTTGCTTGCTTTTCTTGTGATTTTTGCGAATCGGAAAATGAGTTAACTGATTTTTCTATGGATTTTTTTTGGTTTTCTGCAGAATTTCTTTTTACTGATTTTTCTGAAGCTGCAACAGTGGAATTTGCTCTAAAGTTTATTCTGCTGTTTGTTAAAGTTTCATCTAGAAGGGTATCGTTTCCGAACGTTTCATTCTGTTCGAAATTTGAGTTTGAAGCATAAATTACACTAGTATCTTTTAATCTTTGGACTATCGGTGAGTTTGTTTTTCTAAGTTTTCTTGATTATAGTTTAGAGATTTTCTTGTTCGTATGGGGAGATCTTCTACTACTTCTTCTAACGCGGGGTTTTTCTGTGTTTGATTTCTTGTGACGCGTTTTTCAAAGTTTGTGTTTAAACCTGGGGCGGACATTTATAATTTTTCATTTCTTGATTTTTCGAATAGTTTGACACTTATTGGGTTAGATGTTCACACACGTATTATAAATGATAAATATGGACAGATACATGTAAATATAACAGGCAGGTAAAAATCATTGACAGGTTAGTATCAGAGAAATAATATAGACAGGTTCATATCACAGATAAATAAATAATATAGACAGTTTTATATCATACAAAAATAAATATCATAGACAAGTTATAGATTGAAGTAATTCGAAGTTTTTTGAGTTCCAGTGCTTTTTCTTTTTTAATTGTCAAGATTTCTATATTTCAATTTTTTAATGGATTTTTTAAGCATACGTGAAAGAGATAGGAGAAATTTTGGCATAATTTTTGAAAAATAGAAAAAAAGTAAGAGAAAAAAAAATTGAATTTATTTCTGTATTGGTAGTTTATAATTTCCAAGGCCGATGGACCAAAAATATACGAGGTATGTTACGTCCCAAGAAACATAACTTACCTTATATTTTATTAATTTAAATGATGGTTCCTCGTTTTAGATTCTAATATAAACTATAAAACTGGGATGCGGATAACTACCGATTACAAAAATAAATTAATTAACCATGAACTTTAGCTTTATAAATTAATTGAGGTTTATTTAGACAATTACAAATTGATTGAAAATAAAATACAAAGGTTAAATTGAAAGATAGCAAATGATGCAGCTGGAGTGCTCTTTCTTCGATCACCTCTTCTTGTTTGGTTTTAGTCCACCTTAAATAAGGATGAATAGTTAATCAAACAATAGAGTAAAGAGATTGTGAGATAATTTAGTACTTACCTTATTTGTCTGTGATGTGTATTCAGGGCCGGTCCACAATGAGAGTCGTAAGCGTCGACGTTCGAACGTATATGCGTATTTGACGTCATACGCACGTTGTTGCCAACTATCCGAGCAGTTTCGCCGTTTCGCATTTTTCGTTTTCTCGCTGCGACCGTTGGTAACAACGTGCGTATGAAGTCAAATACGCATATACGTTCGAACGTCGACGCTTACGACTCTCATTGTGGACCGGCCCTCACACTCTCGTTAGTTTGAAAGGAATATGGGTCGTCCTTCGATCTACGGACCATATGTGGAACCCGTAGGGGGTGAGTAGCGATGAATGTAGGCTGAGTTGACCAGGTCACTGAATCTGGACCCGTTGTTCGTTTGTGGCAGGTGCTCTTTTGTATTCGCACTCGAGGTTTCCGCACATAAGTTAAAACTTAGAAAACTGAAGACACACCGATGTTACTTGGTTTACGGGCCGAGTTGTTCTAACTAAACTGATCAACTGCCTAAACTGCCTACACTGATCTTCTCCTTCCAAATCTGCTGTATTTATACACGAGATCCCTCCTAAGATTCCCGTAGGGGTCAGTGGTATTAGAAGTAGGGATTCATCTTGGATCCAATCAGCGTTGATAATCAATAATGTAGAAGAGTGGCAGGAGTCTAATTATCCAATGGGCATTGCGAATTATATGTATGCCCATATACGGAAAGTGTCGCAGTAGCTATAATGCATTATATCCCTTCTTAGTCCAAAGGGGTAATTAATAGGATAGCCAATCAGCGATGACGAATCGTGTTGTGCCCAAATATGGAGAATGGGGCAGTTATCAAAATATATGGTATCCCTTCCTAGATGACAAAGGCTGAGATATTCTAGTGCGTAGAAGGGCATAAAGTTTGCGTGTGTTATTTGTGAGAGGCTCACCCTCCTACAGATGTCATCTTCATTGAGATATTTATTGCTTTTGTATAGAAGATACTGGTGTCCGTTGCATAGACATAAGTAGGTCAAGATGCTTGAATCATGTAGATGAGTAGTATAGGTACCAGCATTTTGTAAACGTATGGGACTGAAAATCTGGTCTGTTCTTCAGGTTGCCTTGCTGATTAATTTATAGCTCTTCAATTAATGTGTGTTTGCTGGCTGTGTTAGGTCTGCAAATTTTATGTAGCCCGCTCATTTTAGTCTACTGTGCTGTATATGTGCTGTAGGTACCAGCATTTGAAAACGTATAGGATTGTAGATGTGGTTAGTTTTTATGATTGCTTCGCTGATTAATTTATGGTCCTTTAATTATTGTGTGCCCATTTCTTGTGTTGAATATGCGAGAATTGTATGTGCATCACTTATTTTCGTTTACTGTGCTATGTAAGTGCTATAGGTACCAGCATTTTGTAAGCGTATGGGATTGAAAATGAAGCTAGCTTTTCTGGTTACCTTGTTGATTAATTTATGTATTTTTGATTAGCGTGTGCCTGTTTGTTGTGCGAAAGTTGATGCGTATAGCTCATCTTGGTCTATTGCGTTGTTCGTTACAAAATCCGATCTTCACGAACGATCTTAACAATACTAGGTTTGTTTATAATATGATTTTGACAATAATAATTGGATATGATCTTTCAGCTTGTTGTTTTATTATTGAATATAAATGTTATGTAGTTATACTCTATTAAGTAAACAAGTAGTCTTGACCTTCAATATATATGTATTTACGTATTCATCGCAGTTGCAGGTCAGAGTAAATAAAAGAATTAGAAAATTTGTTTGTTTGAAACGTTTCGGCCAACAATTTGGGCCCTCTTCAGTCAAAATTTATTATCTAACAATTTTTTTAAATACAAGTAAATTTTTACAAAATTTAAAAAATAATAAAAAGAAAAAACAATTAACAATGTAAAGGTACATACCAAATTATTGTAGAGTCAAATTAAAAAGTCAAATTTTAAATAAAAACAGAATAAGTGAAAATATACAAAAATGCCGTACGGCATTTTTGGAGAAAGGTTTGAGACGAAGGACAAAAACCGACTGGCAAAATACAGCTATTAGGAAGCGATGAAATTTACATTGTATGTTAACAACATATTGTAGATAAGGCAGATAACCAAGTAAGTCAAGATTGATAAGAAAGGATCTAATGAAAACTAACTGGAAGAAAAATACAGATTTTAGGAATCTTTTGAAATTTACATCATATGGTAACAAAGATTGTAGATAAAGAAACTTTTGAAATTTACATCATATGGTAAAAATTATAGATAAGGCAGAGAACCAAATAAGTGAAGAATGGTAAGAAAGGATCTAATAACGACGTTTTAAAATCTTATAAACGGAATTATGTGAGAACGAAAATACATGTTTTTAAAGTAAAGAAATACAGAGAAATATATAAAGCTGATAACAATTGTAGAGTAGTTCAAGTTAGGAATAAAGAACCATCTGTTATATGCATTTGGAAAAATATTTTGTTCATATCTCGAGTTGACTGAATGAAGTTCTTTATTGATAAAGGAATTTTCTATAACTTTTCTGCGAGCAGTGTTTTTTTCACAAGAAAGAATGTTGAAATGGTCAAAATCGAAAATGTGACCAGAATCCATGTAATGTTGTGTAAGCGCCCTTATCTACGACTCGTTACGAAAACATTGCACTCGTTTAAAAAAGGCCGTCAGTCCACAACAGTCACGAAATGTACTATTTGATAATAAAGCATCGACGCGTTTCAAACTTGTTTTCAGTTCCTTTTCAAGATGCGAAAAATAAAATTCGCGACACAGTAAAATTTCCGAATTGGAAATTTTCCGAATATTAAAATTGCCGAAATTTAAACATTCTGAATTGGAAAATTCCCGAATAATAAAATCCCCGACAGAAAATTGCCGAATTATAAAATATCCGAACTAGAAAATTCCCAAATAATGAAACTCCTGGCAGAAAATTGCCGAATTATAAAATATCCGAACTAGAAAATTTCCGAATTATAAAATTCCCGAATCAAATATTTTTACCAAAGAAACAAATTTCTTTAATGTTTAAAGTTTAAAAAAATTATTGTTGCAATTAAAAATAACAAAAATTGAAAAAAGTGTATTTATGGATGAACAATTTTTTTTTGAAAATATGCATAGTATTCAAAACAATTACGAACGCTTAAAAAATCGAATTTATAATTTTTAAGAAATGAAAAAGAAACTTCTAGATGAATCATTGCTGAGTTGAATCCTGCAGTCCTGTTGATATTTTTAATTCAAACAATAATGCTTAAAAAACTATTAACATTTAAAAAATTGTTTTTGATGATAATATTTAATTATTGTATTTTAAATAAATAATATGTATTAAAAAACTATTTTTTCAATTGTTTCAATTCGGGAATTTTCTAAATTGGATATTTTCTTAATTCGGTAATTTTTTGTCGAGAATTTTGTGATTCAGGAATTTTACAATTAGGGATTTTTAAATTTCAGCAATTTTATAATTTCGGGAATTTTCCAATTCGGAAATTTTACAGTGGCAGGAATTTTATTTTTCCGGATTTTTCAGTCGTCCCTTAAAATCTTTGCAAATTTTTATATTTTTCGCGTCTAGAAAAGGAACTGAAAACCAGTTCGAAACGCCTCGATGCTTTATTTAAAGAATTGAATTTAACATCTATGTTGGTAATTACAAAATAGTATATTGCATTACAAGTGGTAGGCGATGGCCTTTTCGTGACAAGTGCAGTGTTTTTAGGACGAGTCGTAGGTGAGGGCACCGAAGGTGCCCGAACCGAAGACGAGTCTAAAAACATTGCACGAGTCAAGAAAAGGGCCTAACACGAGACATGCACGAAAATTTTTACAACAAGACCATGAAAAGTGTGAAAAAAACGCTACCTGAACAAAGGTGCGGGGGGGGGGGGGGTCCAGGGTGCAGCCCTGGTGGGGGTGCACCCAACAAACGCGTGACAGCATTAAGAAATAAGTTTATAAAAGCCCGTAGCCTCTCCGCCGCTAGGTGCGCTATAGTTGCTCAAGTCAAAGTTGTTCATGCGTCAACTTTGAATTATGTCGATGAAAAAAGTTTTTCTGTTTTCAAATACTATATGAATGAGCATAGCTTCCTTAATCTTCAATAAAGTGTATTAATATTATAGATCGATCGATTTGCCTCGAATCAAGGAATCTTTTCCATGCTTGCATCAATTCTGAATTATGTTAGTGAAAAAGGTTTTACTATAAAAACCTTGCTTTCAAATATTATGAATTACCATAGCTTCCTTACTCTTCAATAAAATGTACCAATGTTATAGGTCAATCGATTCGTCTTGAGTCAACACAACTTTTCTATTCTCGCATCAACTTTAAATTATGAGAATGAGAAAATTTTTAATATAAAAATCGATTTTAAAAACATATGAATTACCATAACTTCCCTACTGTTTAATAAAATGTATTATAATTGAAGGTCAATCGATTCGTCTCGAACTAAGGAATCTTTTATATTCTTGCATCAACTTTGAATTATGTTGAAGAAACAAGTTTTACTATAAAAAACTGTATTTTCAAATATTGTGCATTACCATAGCTTCCTTAGTCTTCACTAAAATGTATTAATATTATAGGTCAATCGATTCGTCTCGAATCAACACATCTTTTCTGTTCTTGCATTAACTTGGAATTATGCTAATCAAAAAAGTTTTACTATAAAAAACCGAATTTTAAAATATTATTGAGTGCTAAAAAAATGCAATAAATATTTTTAGAAACCCTTCGGTCAATTTCAAGATATTAGTGAGGGAAATAAGCCCTCAAAATTTCATAAATTTATCTGCAACCGTTTTCAAGTTATCGTGTTCACAAAAAAGTGTGACATCCACACACATCCACACACACACATTCGGACAATTGCTTAGAACATTGTATTAGACATTTTTAAATTGAAGAAGGTTCAATTAAATGAATTTAAACATTTTGGAAAATGCTACCATTACAAAGCTTCCTCTATGAGGAAGCAAAAAGAGAGCAGACGAAGAATATAAAGCTAAAGAAAAAGAGAAACAAAGGAATAATAGCAAAAAAGAGAGAAAACGAAGAATACATAGTTAAAGAATAAGAGAAATTAAAGGAATACATAGCAAAAAAGAGAGAAGACATAGAATATAAAGCTAAAGAAAAAGAGGAACTAAAGGAATACATAGCGAAAAACAGAGAAGACGAAGAATATAAAGCTAAAGAAAAATACAAACTAGAGGAATACATAGAAAAAAAAGAGAGAATGCAAAGAATATAAAGATAAAAAAAGGGAGCAACAAAAACGAAAAAAAAGCAAAAATGAGAGAAGACGAAGAATATAAAGCTAAAGAAAGGGAGCAACAAAAAGGAAAAAAAGCAAAAATTAGAGAAGACGAAGAATATAAAGCAAGGGAAAGAGAGCAACAAAAAGGAAAAAAGCAAAAATGAGAGAAGTCGAAGAATATAAAGCTAAAGAAAGGGAGCAACAAAAAGAAAAAATGAGAGAAGACGTAAAATATAAAGCTAAAGAAAAGGAGCTACTGAAAAAATGTGAAAGAAGAAAACAAACAAATCCAGATTTTAAGATAAAAGATCAGAAAAAGAAAAAAAGGCAAGATTTGGAATTTAGAAAAGAGGAGAAAGAGAGAGTTAACAATGCGAAACGTCGCTAAGATTAAATGCTTTCTACAGTTTTAGAGAAAATTATATAAGGGATTTTAGAAGTAAGAAAGATCCAGCGTCCATTGCAAATTAAAGTTTAAAAAGAAGCGAAAAGATACATCAAGTAATGTTTATGCCTGTTGCGAAACATTATGGTTTAGTCATTCAGTAGTAAATATAGCAACTACAAAACGTCATTCTAAATTGCCAGATGATGTTTTCGTACAATGAATAGTTAATGACAAAAATATGTAGGACATGCGATAGAAACATTAGAGCCGGACAAGTATCTAAATTGGCGACTAGTAATGGTTTGAAATTTCCTTGCGACGGGGTGAGGCCCGAATTTTGGCGATCGGTGTCGACAAATCCCGAAACTAGGCTAGCAGGTTGTCGACCACAGATCGCCAGTTCACCGCTATCACGCGACCGAATCAAAACGGAAAAATCGCACCCCGCGCGTAAAGTGATTGTGCATGCTTTTGCTGTGACTCGCTCTGTGCATCATCTTTTGGGACTAAACTGACGCCGCCGAAAACTTTCTGGAATTGAATTTCTTGGATGTCAGCATAGCAACCTCTCCAAGATCGTCGACACTAGCTCCAACGACCTTCAGTACTCAACGCTGTAAGTTGCTGAATAAAGACAAAATATTATATCGAAATTGGAATAATGACTGAATTGACCCTAGCTCAGCGTCCTCAATCCCACATTTCCCTTACATTGTAGCCAATTTCCGGGCATTTGGCCACAATGTCTAGCAGATTTTGTGTCCTCTAAACCCAGTAAAAAGAAAAATGAAAGCGATGATGAAGATATTGAAAAAAAAGATGATAAAAATCAACGCGATAGGCCAATGATTATTCGATTTGGAAGATATAATCAGAAGCAAGATTCCTATAATTATTATAGAGAACAAATAATGTTATTTTTGCCTTGGCGATGTGAAGAAAGCGATATTATTGCTAAAGATTGTGAACTAGTTTACCACAAAAATATAAACCCAATCAAAGAAAACTAAAAGAAGTATTGCGCTGTCGATGACAAAGTATTAGATGAAGCAATGGAAAATGTATTTGATGCTATTGAAGATATTGAAGAAGAGGAAATAAAAACATTTAAGAAGAACAAATTAGATAAAGATCAAGTTGATATTTTTGAACATGCAGGAAAGGAAACTCTTAAAGATCATGCTTACAATAGGTATACTGCACCTATACAGTTACCCGAAGAAGATATGAAGCCCTCAGAGGAAAAATGTGACTCAGAGAGTTTTGAGGAAAAACAGTAGAGAAAAAGTTCCGAGGAAAAATAGTAACCGAAAAAGTCCAGAGGAAAAAAGGTAAACAGAATCGCGAGGTAAAAATGTTACTCGGAAATATCGGAGGAAAAACGTTACAGCAAACTTTGAGGGATAAAATGTGATAGAAAAAGTTCCGAGGAAAAACGTTTCTTTTGATATTATAAGTTGAGCACGAAGACACTTTAAGAAAACAAGAACGTCAATATGATCAGGTCCATTAAGCTAGCACCTCCACAATCGAATTTTGCGATTTTTCATAGCTCAGAATTTTGGGCTTCTTTGGGGCTCTTGGAATCCGCAAACAAATTTCCCCCGAAACAACCCTTAAGTTAAAAAATCAACCCCCTTAAAAAATTTGAATTTTTCACAAATTTATTCCCGGCATATTTTTGGGCTTTTTTCGGCTCCTCGAAAATACCCACTCCGATTGTTTGGCTCCAACCCTTAACGTTAAAAATCAACCCCTTGGAACCACGCAGAAATGACATTGTCAAAAAATAATGTTTTTAAGAATTTTAAAGTATCAATAGAGTCTCTGATTTTTGGGCTCCTCGAAAATACACACTCAGATTTTTGGGCTCCGACCCTTAACGTTAAAAATCAACCCCTTTCTCACACGCAGATATGACTTTGTCAAAAATAAGCTTTTTTAGGATTTTACCATGTGACTAGAGTCTCTGATTTTTGGTCTCCTCGAAGTAACCCACTCCGATTTTTGGGCTCCAACCCTTAAAGTTAAAAATCAACCCCTCAGTACCACGCAGATATGATTTTGTCAAAAAATAACCTTTTTTAGAATTTTACAGTGTGGATAGAGACTTTGATTCTTGGGCTTCTCCAAAATACCCATGCTGATTTTTGGGCTCCAACCCTTAACGATAAAAATTAACCCCTTGGTACCACGCAGATATGACTTTGTCAAAAAATAATCTTTTTCATAATTTCACAGTGTGGATAGAGACTTTGATTTTTGGACTTCTCGAAAATGCCCATGCTGATTTTTGAGCTCAACCCTTATCGTTAAAGATCAACCCCTTGGAACCACGCAGAGATGACTTTGTCAAAAAATAATGTTTTTAAGAATTTTAAAGTATCAATAAAGTCTATAATTTTTGGGCTCCTCGAAGGTACCTACTCTAATTTTTGGGCTCCAACCCTTAACGATAAAAATCAACCCCTTGGTACCATGCAAATATGGCATTGTCAAAATATAATCTTTTTTAGAATTTTACAATGTGGCTAGAGTCTCTGATTTTTGGGCTCCTCGAAGATACCCACTCCAGTTTTCGAGCTTCAACACTTAAAGTCAAAAATCAACCCCTTGGAACCACGCAGATATGACTTTGTCAAAAAATAATCTTTCTCAGAAACCCCCTCCAATTTTAGGGCTTCAACCCTTAACGGTGAAAATCAACCCCTTGGTGCCACGCAGATATGACTTTGTCAAAAAATAATTTTTTTCGGAATTTTACAGTGTGGATAGAGACTTTGATTTTTGGGCTCCTTGACAATACCCACGCTGAATTCTTGCACCAACCCTTAAAGTTAAAAAGCAACCCCTATGTACCACGCAGATATGACTTTGCCAAAAAATAATCTTTTTGATAATTTTACAGTGTAGATAGGGTGTGTGATTTTTGGGCATCTCGAAAATACCCACTCTGATTTTTGGGCTCCAACCCTTATCGTTAACCCTCATCGTGGCTAGTCTCTGATTTTTTGGATCCTTGAAAACACACGCTCAAAAATCAGAGGTTCTAGCCACATTGTAAAATTCTCAAAAAGATTATTTTTTGATAAAGTCAAATCTGCATGGTACCAAGGGGTTGATTTTTAGCATTGAGGGTTGGAGCCCAAAAATCGGAGTGGCTATTTTCGATGAGCCCAAATATCAGAGACTCTATTGATACTTTAAAATTCTTTAAAAAATTATTTTTTCACAAAGGCATATCTGCGGGGTACCAAGGGGCCTATTTTTACCGGTAATGGTTGGAGGCCAGAATCAAAGTGTGTGTTTCCGAGGAGCTCAAAAATCAGAGACTCTATTGATACTTTAAAATTCTTGAAAACATTATTTTTTGACACTCATATCTGCGTGGTACCAAGGGGTTGATTTTTAACGTTGAGGGTTGGAGCCCGAAAATCGGAGTGGGTATTTTCGAGGAGCCCAAAAATCATAGATTTTATTGATACTTTAAAATTCTTAAAAACATTATTTTTTGACAAAGTCATGTCTGCGTGGTTCCAAGGGGTTGATCTTTAACGATAAGGGTAGAACCTCGGAAATCAGCATGGGTATTTTCAAGGAGGTTGATTTTTAACTTCAAGGGTTGGAGCCCAAAAATAGGAGAGGTTATTTTTGAGGAGCCCAAAAATCAAAGTCTCTATCCACACTGTGAAAATCTGAAAAAGATTTTTTGTTGGCAAAGTCATATCTGCGTGGTACCAAGGGTTTGATTTTTAACTCTAAGGGTTGGAGCCCGAAAATCGGAGTGGGTATCTTCGAGGAGGCCAAACTTCAGAGACTCTAGCCACATTGTGAAATTATCAAAAAGATTATTTTTGGACAATGCCATATCTGCGTGGTACCAAGGGGTTGATTTTTAACTCTAAGGGTTGGAGCTCAGAAATCGGAGTGAGTATCTTCGAGAAGCCCAAACACCAGAGATTCTAGCCACATTGTAAAATTCTCGAAAGTATTATTTTTTCACAAAGGCATATCTGCGGGGTACCAAGGGGCCTATTTTTACCGGTAAGGGTTGGAGCCCAA